>JAQHUG010000124.1:4955922-4975774 GCA_028555095.1 Dicrostonyx torquatus
GCCTCAGCCTCGAAGCAGGCTGCGTTTGGGTACCTAGGACCCTGAAGATGGACAGGGGTACTTGGGGGCAAGCTGGGGTGGGATAAGCAGAAAAGCCAGTAGAGGGGGTGAAGTCCCCTGAGTGGCCATAAAGTTTTGGAGATTGTAGGATGTCTGTTTTCCCCTCACGGGGTGCCTGGGTAGCCAGGCTGGGACCTACTTACTTACTGGTCCGGATGGATCTGGATCAGGGGCACTCACTGGCCAAGGAGCTCGCAGTCAAAAGGGCAGGCTTGTTTTTTACTCAATATTTTTTGGCATTATTGGGTTTCTCAGGAAAGGTGGGTAGTCAGTGTGATAAGGACCTCCTGATGGGGATAGCTTATTGTGGAAGGTTCCCAGGTCCACCCAAGTGTCCCCAGAGGAAGATGGTAAGTGTTACTCACTCCTGTAGAGTCAGAAGCATCCTATGACCTGGCCTTGGTTGCTCAGAACTTCTGTTTCTTCCCCAACCTGTCCACTAATGTCTTTAGCACAGCTCCCTGTGGGACCTGAGTGGACTAACCTCTGCTTAGGTTCTCCTTTGGGACAAATGAAGCTTGGGTTTCCTTGTCTTGCTAGAAAACAAAACTCAATAAAAGCCATACAAGGCAGCACATGTCTATCACCGCAGTACTCTAAGGCCATGCTGTGCTTGACAGAGATCCTATCTAGAATGAAAGAAAAGGAGGGGGGGACAGGGAAAGAAGAGATAGAGAGAGGAGGGGAAGGAAATGAAAGAAAGGGAGAAAGGGAAGGGAAGGGCAAAAGTCTAGATAGTTAATAGCCACTGGGAGAGGGAAAAACATTTTCCATAGTGATGCAACCATTAACAAAGAATCCATGGTCCTGTACATAATCTGTTTGCCAGGATCCTATAAGAAACCCTAATAAAACACTATTGATTGCAAAAAAAATAAAAACATAAAAAGTCAACTAAGTGGAAAGGGGAGAGAATCAATGGGAGTAAGAAGGGAGCAAGAGAGGGTAATGTGAGGTGAGTATGTTTGGAAATACTATAATAAAGATTATTATTGTATATGACTAATATGTGCTAATAAGAAGGAGGCCAGTGAGATGGCTCAGGCAGGAAAGTGTCCTGCTGCCAAGCTTGCCCACATGAGCTTGATTCCTAGGACCTACAGGAGAGACTGACTGCTACAAGTTGTCCTTTGACCTCTGCACACATGGTTAGATTGCATGTACCACACAAAATAAATGAATAAATGCAAAAAAGGAGAGAAGGGGGTGTTGGAAGCAGGGGGAAATCAGCTGCCTGCCTCTGTTTCCTGACCCACGGAGATACTTTACTCTCCTGTTGCCACAGCCTCGGGCTTCTCTGGCTACTGCAGCTTCCCTGTCAGGATGGAATTACACCCTCAAACATGAGACAAATAAATCCTCCCACCGAAAAGAAGAAACAGCACAGGACACTCAGCTCCGTGTTGTCCTTCATCCCGTGGGATGCACAGTAGGCCTGCACTTCTTGTCTCTCCTTTTAGCAAAGACCCTGGATTGTATCTTGTTCCGTTTCTCTAGTTCTGACTGTGTCCCGATACCACAAAGGGGCAGGAGGAGAGAAACTGATGCCAATTTCTCCCATCAGAGGTCCCAGGAAGATTTTAATGGATCACAGCCCTCAGTGCCACCACCAGGGCTATGGATTGCAGTGAGTAGGGGTCCCATTTCATCTGCTCCTCAGACTACATTCTGTTGAAGAAGATCCCTCTCTGAAGAGCTGGAGCCATAAATGGCCAGAGACATGCTATGGTCTACTTTGTTCTCAATGTTAGTGATTTTGATTTCTTCCCAAACCCTCTGTGTTATTACAGAGGGGAAAAGAGCTTAATGATATTTCCTTTCCTACAAAAAATGAAGAATTTTCCATCTACCCTGTAGTCTATTTCCTGTAGCAGTATGTTTATTCTGTTCATGACACCTCAATAATTTTGTTAGCACATCACACAGCCTCTTGGGCTCTTTGAGATCTCAAGAACTCCACTGAGTCTGGATAACTCAGCAGAAAGATGTTTCTGAGTAGCACTGAGACACAGGCCTCCACTGCACTAAATCATTATGCAGCTTGATTGTCCTTAAAAATCTTTGAGTATTGGTCTAGAATAGTACTTCTCAAGCTGTGGGTCTCAACCATTGGCAAACAAATTTTTCTGGTAGTCTTAGGAACTGAGACACCATTCAAAAGCGAAATTACAGTTATGAAGAAGCAACAAACATAAACTTATGGTTGGGGTTCCTAAGACCATCAGAAGTAAGTGTCTTAAAATGGTTATGACCTAAGAGTTAAAAACCACTGATCTAGAGAAATGTTCAGAAGTTGAGAGCACTCATTACTCTTTCAGAGAACTGGGGTTGACTTCCTAGCACCCACATCAAGTGTCTCACAGACACCTATAAGTCCAACTCCAAGGGATTTGTGTGCCTTCTTGTGGTCTCTGTTGGACACACACACAGAGGCACACATACATATGCACAAGCACACACACATGCACACACACATACATATACAGATATACACATTAACATAATACAGAATTTAAAACAGTATTTGGATCTTAAGTAAATGATGCTGCATTGTGGGATCAGTCCTGGAGCCTATGTGGAGGGTGAGGTGCTAATAAATGAAGTGCTCTGGCTTCTCCAGGAGCCTCCAATCTCTCAGTCAGGTGAATTCAATCTTATCCCCAAATATCATCTTGTCTTGGGGTTAGTTCTCAATGTTCCATATCTCCTGTTTGACCTCATGTTAGCATCTGAGTGCCTATGGATAGGAATGATGCTTTTCTAGTCTTGCTGGGAAATAGGTGGCCAGGAAGCAGAGTCTTGCTTTTTTGGGGTGACACTCTTCAGTCTCTGAATGGTCCCACAATGATCAGGACCTGAGTTGAAAGCCTCTCAGGAGTTGTGGTAGCTCCTCCTCCTCCACCTCCTTCTCCTCTTCTTCTCTTTTGTTTTTGTTTTGATTTTTGTTTTGTTTTTCGAGACAGGGTATCTCTGTGAAGCTTTGGAGCCTATCCTGGAACTTGCTTTGTAAACTAGGCTGGCCTTGAACTCACAGAATTCCACCTGCCTCTGCCTCCTGCTTGTTAGGATGTGGTGGCTCTTCTTATCAAAACTCCCAGTGTCTGTTCCTTTATTCTCTTTGAGGAACTCAAAGCATTTGTCTCAATTGTTTATTCTCACGCCTCCCTATGTATGCGTGCTTCTAATCTTCTCTACATTCATGCAAACCACCAATCCCAGAAATCTGTCTTAGCCCCATCATTTTTGCCTCAGTACTTCTTCAGGGGATGCACCACACTGAAGTCCACTTTGATCACAGCTTCCCTGTTGTTTGTTTACACTGTGAAGATGTGTCTTTGTCAAGGTTTCTTCTTAATGGATTAAGACAGAGCTCAATGGCCAATGGCTAGGCAGGAAGAGATCAGGCAGAAGCAGGACTTCCAGGGACAGAGTGGAATCTGGGAAGAAGAAGGGCAGAGAAACCAGGATACTCAGAGCAAGCAGGATGTGCAGGAGGAGAGGTAACAGCCAGGAGTCTTGTAGCAAAATGTAGATTAATATAAATGGGTAAATTTAAGTTATAATAGATAGTTAGGAGCAAGCCTAAGCCACAGGTGGAGCCTTCATAACTAATTAGCAGTTTCTGTGTCATTATTTGGGATCCGGCACAACACAGAGAGACTTGCTGCACTTCCCCTGGTACAGTAGCCTCCAAATGTCCTTAAGATTTTGTCACAACATTATCTGAAATGTCCCTTGGCCTTTCAACTCAATGAGGGAAAGATGAGGGCCTATACTTATATAACCTTGTTTTCTTCTACCCATCAGAGGCCTGGTCAGAAAGGGAGGGGACCCTTTTTGGTCCTTTTGTCAGGGCAGGGCCTCCTCAATTCCATGATCTTTTTTTTTTCCTTTGTTCTTTGGGACTTTCATTCATCAGTCTTCACCTAGCATGCGCAAACGACTTCTCATCAGCCAATGAGCCATGATGGTTAGTCTTGTCAACTTGACACAGCCGACAGTCATCTTGGATGAGAATCTCAGTGAGGGCTTTCTAGAATACGTTGGCTTGTGGTCGTATCAACAGAGGATCATCTTGATTGTCTTAGCTAACGTGGGAAGCCGTAGCCTGAGAGTGGGCAATTGCCTGCATTGGGGGGCTCTGCTCTGTTAAGCGCAGAGAAAGCTGGTCGAACACTAATCATATGCACACATTCATTTTCCCTCTGCTTTTGACTATGGATGCAATGTAACTGTTTTAACTTTCTGCTCCTTGTTCTTGCATGTGAGCCATAACCAAGTCTTTCTCCCCTAGGCTGTCTTTGTGTCAGGGCAATAGAAACAAAATTAGGATGGAGCCCAAGTCAGAACACATGCCAGAAATATTCTAAATGGGTATAGGAGCACACCTGTTCTACACAGGTGTCTTACCATCTTGGTTACTCCATCATGAATATTTGAGGCACTCATCCCCCACACTCCATGCATGGGAGTGTAGTTTTTTCTTGGTGTGTGTGTGTGTGTGTGTGTGTGTGTGTGTGCACCTGTATGCGTGTGTGCACTGCATGGGTACATATATGATAAAATAGAGTCTCAGTTTGTAGTTTAAACTGGTCGGGAGCACACTGTGTGGCCCAGATTGGCCTTCAGCTCGTACAAAGTCTCTTGCCTTACTCTCACACGTGCTGAAATGACAGGACAGGAATATTACTGAGTTTATGTCACATCAGTAGAGTAGGTAAAGGTGAATAAGGTTTTTTTTCAACTTCAAGAGAACTTAGAATTCATAATGAGATAAAATTAGCAATGGCAGGTTTAGTAATAAGACACAGAGAATTGTCATTTTCCTGCCACAGGGACGTTGGAGGCATGTTCCAACATTTAGCGCTACTTAGCATCCAGTTTTTATAAAGCACTCTACTGTCATCTCTAATTAATTCTACCTTTCAACAAGAAACTTAGGATTGGCTGCTATTGTTATCCCATTCTTAAGTGTCAAGGAGCTGAAGCAGAGAGGTTAATTAAATGACTTATCCTCATACCCGTGGGCTATGTTGGCAAGTCTCTGTCTTAACAGAGTTGCTGGCACAAGTACCCCAAGGGATGGAAGTTTAAGCTACTCAATACCAGCAGGGGGCACCATCTCCATTATAAATTTGGACACTCCCTAGCTTTCTATTAATTCAAAACTTTACAAGATGGTATATACAAGAAGAAAACAGACCCTTAAGGGTCCTGTGTATGGTGACCGTCCCCAATATCTCAGCTCAGAGTATCATCTTCAGCTGTTAAACAGAATCCAACAAATCAACAGTTGCCATCCTACTGTGCTCTGAGGAGCTCAGAACAGCAGCTCTTTGGCCCAAAAGTCAACTCATTCTGGTATCTAGAATCTCAAAGATAAACATTCATCCCCTTAGGGTCCTAAGAATTTGATGTCCCCATTTTTTTTTTTAAAGACCACAAAACTCCAGGAAAGGCAGGTCCATCATGGCGACTGCTGTCAGGACTGGGGAATTCTTGGATGAGGGCAAAGCATAGGGGTAAGAAAGTATGGTGTCAGGACCAGTTGGGAAGGGGGAGACTACAAGCAGGTGAGGCTACGAAGGGAAGCGATTTCCTTCTTTCCATCCTTGTGAGGCGCCTTGTTCTTTCGGTTTATTCATTGCTAGACTCTTGTTTCCCATCACTTAGGTAACACGCTCTAAAGAAAAAAAAACTTAGCATTCAACTTTGGGCTCCATGGTGAGACTGTGGGCATCTCGGGTATCCTTGATTGTCCTTGCTCCTACTAAAAGAAAAGGGTTATCTAGTCAGACCTGATCACAAATAGACACAATGATCTCACTCAGTCAAAACAGACACCTCTCCTGTTTCCCTACGACTATGAATCATTTGAAGACTATATATATACTTTTTTTTTCTGAGATGGGCATGGTAGTTCCTGCCTCCTATCTATAATCCAGAATTCCTGATATTTGGAAGAGGACTGTAAGGTCAAGGCCAGCCCAACACACACAGTGAATCTGAGGTCTGCTTAGGTTACATATCAAGATCCTGCCTCATTGAAATCAAAGAAGAAACATGGATTCTGATTCCATAGATCTAGAGAAGGTCAGATTCTTCATGAAACCAGCTCCCAGGTGTAAGCGATGTAGTTGGCCCCATGGGACATGGACTGAGTGGCAAGGTCCTGGAAAGCAGCATCCATTCCTATGGCTTGCAGCAAGGTTATGTTGAAAGAGTTCTAGAAATCACTTGTGTGTTCTCTCTCTAAATTGACATGCCAATTCCAAAACAGGATTCCATCTCAGAAGAATTCTCTAAAGCATTCAACTTTGAGTGTAAGCTGATACCCATTGAGTGATTACTCCTAGAAAGGAAATTAGGGAGGCTCAAAGATACTAGATTCATAAAAATGTTTTCTTTCCAACCTTTCTGAGATCTTCCTAATAAGGGAAAGAGAAAATCTTGAGAACTTTACTTCATTGTGGTGATTGTTTTAAATCTAGAAAAGTGATATGGTTGGTGCCTAACCTTTATTTTGGCTTAAAATATACAATAGATATAGATCCAAATCATTTCCTTATACCAAAGGGATTCAAGATCACTACTGAAAAGTTTATGCTGGGCTAATACAAATAGAATGGATGTGTTGGTCTAGAGGCAGGGGTGGGGAGAAGAGGGAAGAGTATTATCTGGAGGGAAAGAAAACATATTTGTTAAATAATATTCCTTGTAAAGTCAGTGATCAAGCCTGGTGTCTAGTAGCATACTGAGTCTATAATGCTGACATTTGACATAGGGAAGCTGAATCTTAAGGAAGCTTCAGCTAGTCCAAGTTCACCCAACCACTGTAAATTGGCAGGGACTAGCCAGGCTTTTGGGTTCTCACTGCTTTGCCATTCTTACCAGAGACCCACAGACACAAAGTTTTGATATGTCCCCATACAGAGGGATCATATCACACATAGGGCACTTGTCATTGCTCCGATTATATTTTATGAATTCTTAAGTTGGCTATGTATTTCCACATACTTTACATAGATCTTGACATTTTGGGTGTGGTTAGATTATGTTTAAGAATACTTCCAGAGTTATTTTGATTTGCATTTCTCTGATAGATAAGTATGTTGAGCATTTCCTTAACTGTCTTTCAGAAATTTGAGACTCAACTGTTGAAAGTTCTCTGTTTAAGTCTGTACCCCATTTTTTTTATTGGATTACTTGTTCTTTCGATGTCTAGTTTCTTGAGTTCTTTGTATACTTTGGAGATCAATCCCCTGTCAGATGTGCAGTTGGTAAAGATCCTTTTCCATTCTGTAGGCTGCTGTTTTATCTTCTTAACTGTGTCCTTTGCTTTACAGAAGCATCTCAGTTTCAGAGGTCTCATTTATTAATTGTTGCTCTCAGTGTCTGTGCTACTGGAGCTATAGTTAGAAAGTGGTCTCCCGAGTCTATGTGTTCAAGGCTACTTCCTACTTTCTCTTATACCTATCAGAATGGCCAAGACCAAAATCACTGATGACAACTTATGCTGGAGAGGATGTGGAGTAAGAGAAACAATCTCCCATTGCTGGTAGAAGTGCAAACTTTTACAGCCACTTTTGGAAATGAGTATGGCAATTTCTCAGAAAATTAGGATCAATCTGCCTCAAGACCCAGCAATACCACTGTTAGGCATATACCCAACGATAATCAAAAATACCACAAAGACATTTGCTCAACCATGTGTATAGCAACATTATTCATAATAGCCAGACCCTGGAAACAGCCTAGATGCCCCTCAACTAAAGAATGGGTAAGGAAAATGTGGTACATTTATACACACTACTCAGTGGTAAAAAAAAAAAATAATGACATCTTGAAATTTGCAGGCAAATGGATAAAACTGGAAAATACATCCTGAGTGAGGTAACCCAGAGCTAGAAAGATAAATATAATATGTACTCACTCATAAGTGGCTTTTAGACATAAAGCAAAGAAAAAATAACCTACAACCCACAATCTCAGAGAACCTAGACAACAAAGAAAGCTCTAAGAGAGAAGTACATGGATCCACCTAGGAAGGAGAAAAAGACAAAGTATTCTGAGTCAATCCAAAGCATGGGAGGGCAGGGGAAGGGGAATGGATGGAGACGAAGAAGGAAGGAGAGGGGGGAAATATATGGCCCAATTAAAAACAATAAAATATAAAAAAGAATAAAAACATGAGAAAATAGAAGAACATTTCCAGACATACCTACTCAACAGTCAAATGTGTTGAGTATATTCAAGTATCTGTGTTGAGGTAGACCATAACTAGAAGCACATAGCATAAATTATGTGACGAATGTGAAGTCTAGTCACTATGCTCTATTCAGCACAAGCTGATTCCTAATAACCTACAAGGGTGTCAAAGAGAAAGGTTTACTGCCATCCCATCCCAAACACCTGTTTGGGATGTTTCTCTCTACAGCTCAAGATCATAAGTCAAGAAAAGGCCAGAGGTTAAGCACTCTAGAAGCACATGGCTCATTTCCAGTGGGAAACTGGAGTTCTATGTTGCTTTCACAGAATACATGAAGTCAGCACTTTATAAAGTAAAGAGGTCTGTTCGTTTCCCAATTACGGTGGCTTCCGGGATCTGAACAGTTTAGTGTCAGCATTCTGGTAAGAATTTCCCATTTAAATTCAATCATGACATAGAAACAAAGGGGAAAATGTGTGTGTTGAGAAGGGGCCAGGCACAAGGTGAGCCTTGACTTTGTAATAACCTGCTCTTAACAGAACTTACTCTGAAATCAGCATCAAGACCCCATGAACTAAACACCTTCCACAAGGCACTACCTCCATAGTGCCACAATGGGGACCAAGTATAACTAGTCTCTGGGGAACAGACCACATCTGGACCATAGCAAACAGCTGAAACAGACTGGTAGACCCCATCCCCAGAGCTTATGTTTGCAGGACCCTACCACAGGACCCAAGAATCTGCCTTCTAAGCAGGCTCCCTGTGAGGCTTGTAACAGGGCCCCAGACTTTAGCACAACTGGCTCCATGATGGAAGTACCATTCAGGTTATAAAACTCAGCACATAGCACCACCTGCCAAAACTAAAACAAAAGCCTAATCCATCAAAGTCCATAGTTCTGGGAAAGTCTCTAATGGACTAACCATTCTTTTTAGTTTCTGCAGGTCCATTTCTGGCTAACTGTTCTTGTGAACTGAAGTATGTCAACCCAGAACATGATTTTTTGTGCTTAAAAGCAAATTCTTAAAAAGACTCAAGGCCACCCTGTGATCCTAAGTATCCAGTGTAGTTGCCAGCCTGCTAATTCAGATTTTCTATTGGCTTAAACTCATATCTAAGAGGGTTTCTCTGGTGAATACCCCACAACAAGGCCAACCTTGTGCACTGAGAATCAAGGTTGTAAGCTGTCTGATGTTCACAGATGAGAGTCAACTTTTCAAATCCTAACACACTAAAATTTCATGTGCTCACAGATGTTGACACCCATTTTTCTAGAAAGAGAGCTTGTGTTCTTAATTGGCTTCTCAAAAAGTTAGAATTCAATGTAATTAGCCAAATAATGGTGGGCCAGGAAGACTTGATTACAGGTGCCACTGCTTCCAAGGGCAAGGCTGTTGTTAGCACAGCTTAGTGTAAAACTTAGAAATGAAAATCAGAGCATCCTATTGGCTTCAGTCTCTAGGTTTCCGTCCCTAAGAAAGAAAGTCAAAATAATTGAAACAAAACAGGCACACACACAATCTTTACATGAAAAACACAAATTTTAGAGCAACTGGTGTTTTTACTTTTCCTCCTACAGATTTATCTTCAACCACCAACCAGGATAAATCTACCTACCTTTGTATGGTATAAAATAACCTAGAGAAGTTTTATGTGAAATAAGTTGGCCAAAAGAGATCTTTTCAATATTTTTGTTATTGGGTATATTTTAGAGGTTGGAATCAATCTGCTTGACAATTCATCAAGACCACAACAGCATGTGTCTGTGCGTGCATGCATGTATGTATATGTTTGCATGTGACTGTGTACATGTGTATACATATATGTGTGTGGCAGTAAATATGTGTGTATATATGTCTATGCACACATATCCATGTGTGACTGTCTGTGCATATGTACATGTATATCTGTACATGTGTGTTTGTGCATGCATGTATGTGTGTGTATATGCCTGTGTATGTGTCTGTATGAGAGTGTGTGTGTATGTGTCCGTATGAATTTTCCAGTAGTAGTGGCTGGCCAATGCACTTGAATTAAGGTTTCTGTATCAGTCATATTTCTTTAAAATGGCTGGAATAAAAAGAGCAACCTATACCACTGTCTAATGCCATGATTGATGCTTTAAAATACTGCAAGCGGATCAGCCACATTGCACCTCAACACATGAGGCAGAAGTCTGTGAGGAAAGACAATGGAAAAAGCCACAGATGACATGAAGGGGAAAGGGAATAGATGATTATATGGGAAGAAGTATTGGAAGTTAGGATAGAGGAGGGGTGGGGAAAGGACAACTAATACTGACGGATGTTGAAGAAGCCATATGGAAACCCTCTACTTCATAAGTTTACACAGACACACACACACACACACACACACACACACACACACACACTAGTTTAATTGGACTCCCCCAACCTAAGTATAATGTTCATCCCAGAAGC
Source organism: Dicrostonyx torquatus (assembly GCA_028555095.1). Taxonomy (NCBI): domain Eukaryota; kingdom Metazoa; phylum Chordata; class Mammalia; order Rodentia; family Cricetidae; genus Dicrostonyx; species Dicrostonyx torquatus. Next base: position 4,966,636 of record JAQHUG010000124.1, read on the forward strand.
CATACATTACCAAGTAAAAAGCCCAGTGCCAGGTATGGGACACCTCTCCTGAAGTTGTTGGTCAAAGGCATCTTGGAGGCACCAAACCATAAGGTTACAATATAGTCATCGCTCTTGGTTGCCTGTCATAACTTAGCGGTAAGAACCTGTTGCTGAATGCATGTAGCACTTTGACCATAAGACATAGAGAAACCAAGTTGAAGCTGACTGGGATATTTCCTCCCTTTTGACTAGCGCTCATAGTTCTGGAAGGTGTTATGCAGGCTAGTAGGGGAGAAAATTCATCAACAGTCTTACCCAGCTATGAACGTGGTGAACTACAATAACAACAGTCCCAACAAGAAACGCTCATGGGTGCAATAGCGGCATGAATATTATAGGGCTAACCCATCTCTTTCTGATTGAATTTAAGGCCTGCTCCACAAAATGAAACGCGTCACTGATACTGTAAATCTGAACAAGAAGCCATTGCTGGGGAGCTCACAGGCTCCAGGGGTGAACTTACTACTATTATTCTGCAAGATGAATACATTGGACTGCCTTCTAAGTCGATCTCTTGCCTTGGTTGTTTTCTATTGCTGCTATCAAACACTCGCTGATCAAAAGCAATTCAGAGAGAAAAGGGTTTATTTAACTTGATATTCCATCATGAAGGAAAACCAAGGAAATAACTCGAAGCAGGAACCTACAGGCAGAATCTGAAGCAGAGACCACAGAGAAGTCCTGTTTACTGACTTGGTCTTACAGTTCACTCAGTTTGCCTTCTTATAAAACTCAGGTATTATCCCCACCAAGGAATAATACCGTCTGCTGTAGGCTGTGTCCTCTCGCATTCGTCATTAATCAAGAAAATTCCCCCACAAACTTGCCTATACACCAGTCTGATGGAGGCATTTTCTCAGCTGCGTTCCCTTCTTCTCAGATGACCCTAACTGCGTCAAGTTGATGAAAAACTGAGTAGCACTGCTGATCCCTTGACAACCTGACACACGGATACATCACTATTAAACAATCTTTCCTTCTGACTTATCACTAAGATCTCATGTTAATATCACAATATAAAACATAGTCTAACTTTTAAAAGTCCCACAGTTTGTAAAATTCTCCAAACACTTTAAAAAGTCAGCTTCTTTAAAATATCCAATGCCTCTTTAAAAATCCAGTCTGTCACCGGCAGGATCCTATAAATTCAAAAATAATTTACATAATTGTCATTCTAAGAGGGAGAATCAGGGCACAGTCACAACCAAATGCAAATCCAAAATCCAGCAATGTAAACAGCTCAGTGTCAAACGACGGGATTCACTCGTGATGTTCTGGGCTCCAGCAGGTGTGGCATATCCATCTCTCTGGCTTTGGGCGGCAGCATACACAGCGTCTCTTGTAGACTCAGGCTGGCTCCACTCTACACCTGCTGCTGTTCCTTGTGGTCACGCACAGCCCTGGAACTTCCAAAAATGCTTGTGCCTTAGACTGAAACTAGGTTAGATGTTCACCAATAGCCTTTCCTTGTCCCTTTTCAGGGATTCCAACCTTGTCACATGGTGTCAAGCCTCAGCCCCTCTCTATGATCCCGCCAATGCCTTCAAAAAAGTAAATACCACATGGGACACTTTTATACAGTTCACCTGCCAGATTGAGACACCTTTGGACCACACCTATGTAGGCTGACCCCGAGTAAATACCTTCCAGAAGATTTCAACTCAGTGATGTTGCTCTTTTTTAGAAAAGCTGATTTTTCAACCCCAGATAACTAGAACCATTTTCCTGAGTAAATCAAAGATTTACTTCAGTGATGCTGGTCTTTCTTAATCACAGATGATTCCCCAGTCTCAGCTGACCAGAAACTAGTTATTTATAATTCAAAATACCATTTAAACGAAACATAAAATCTTAGAGGGACTCTCCAGCATTCCTCTGAACCGGCACAAGCCAGGCTTCCGTCATCTGCATTTCTCAGGGTTTTTAATCTTCCAAGCTCCCACAACAGCTCATTAAGTTCTGAATACCCACTGGCCTTTCCGATCCAGAGTTTCAAACACTTCCATAATCTAACACATGCCTCCCTCCCCCACTGCCAACAGCATGGTCAGGTCTGAAACAGTGGCCACTACTTCATAATCCTGGTCCCTATTTCTGTCTCAGTGAGTTTCTATTGCCGCGGCAAAATGTTGACCAAAAGCAGCTTGGAGAGAAAAAGATTTATTTCACCTTTCAGATTGTAATCAATCATGAAGGAAGGTCAAGGCAGGATGTAAAGACAAGAACCTGGAGGCGGTAACTGAAGCAAAGACCACAGAGGAACACTGCTTACTGTCATGGCTTGATCAGTTTGCTTTCTTATGAAGCCCAGGACCACCTGCATGGCAGTGGTCACCCCAGTGAGCTGAATGCCCTACATAAGTCACAAAAAGAAAGAAAGAAAGAAAGAAAGAAAGAAAGAAAGAAAGAAAGAAAGAAAGAAAGAAAGAAAGAAGAAAGACAGTAAGAAAGAAAGATAGATAGAAAGAAAAGAAGGAAGGAAGGAAAGAAGGAAGGAAGGAAAAAAGGAAGGAAAGAAAGAAAATGGGGGGAAATTCACAGACATGCTCATAGGCCAGTCTGAAGGAGACATCTTCTCAATTGAACTTTCTTTTTCACATATGACCCAGTTTGCATCAAGCTGACAAAAAACTAACCAGCAAGGACCTCTACATCCTTATAGTGCAGCTCTCAGTCTCCATCAAAGAGTTTCTTTATGCAGGTCAGGTCGGTAAACTCAGATTCCTACAGCTGCTCAGGGCAAATAACAAATGTTTGTGGAGTGCTCAAGCAAAACTGGCACATTTATATCACACAGCCTCAGCTCAAGGTCATGGAAGGTCATGGAAGAGGAGGCAGTAATATTGTAAAATACAGAGGCTGGAGATGACCAAAGCCAAATGCTGTCTTCTTTGCATGAAGGGACCACTGTACTCACGAACTTGCAGTAGCTGTGGCTGCACACGTAAAGACCTGTACAAGGTTACAGTAGTCTACAGTGCAGCATGGGTGTGGCAAGGACTTGCCAGCCCTTAGTCCTGGAGGAGCAGCAACTGACAGATCATGAAGGCTACCAGAAGTGGGAGAGAATTTTCTTTAAGGGAGTGGTCCCTGGTAGACTGACCATGCCCTTTCTCTTAATACAGGGTCAGCCCAAATTGGACTCAGTGAATCACAAGTAAAGATGATAGAAATTGGGAGGGAGGGGGAAGAGGTTGGGTTGGTTCTAAGAAAAGTGAGAGGTGAATGATCAAAATGTGTTGTGTTCATGGTTGAAATTCTCCAATTAATATAAATATTACATTTTGAATGCTGCAATGTGAGCACCAGGGCTACAGAGCCAGCCTCTCTCTGACCAAGTCTTTGAACATGAGATGGCTTCTGCTGAGCAATAAGCAATACACTTCTAGCCAGAACTGCTTAATAACAATGGCCGTTTTTGACTTATTGGTCTTTTGAGATTTTCCAAACTAGCCCTTGGCAGGCTACTGTGGCAGTTCGGAAGATGGGGCCAGACGTGGGGCACAGAACTGTATCTGACTGGATACCTGGGGGAAAGAAGAGACAAGAGGGCAATGGGCAGTGGGGTTTTGGGAGAGGGCATCTGGGCACATTACCAGCAAATGTTTCTAGAAAGCCTGGGAACAGACATTGCCACATGGATCAGAGCTGATGCCATTCATTCTGTTCCCTCTTTAACGCTTAAATTACAGAATTCTGTGAGCGGAGACTGCTCTTTCATTTCCCAGCAACCCAGACCTGAATAGTAACACAGCATATTAATCTGTGAATCACCACGAGGCTGCAGCCTACTGGTAAGGTTCTGGCTGGCAGCTGGCGTCTTTCTCCTTCAGTAGCTACATGGAGTCTCTCTGACTCTACGTACTTTCTTGCTGTATCTCTTCCAGCCTGGCTGTAGTCTGTCCTGCTATAAGCCAAAGCGGCTTTGTTATTAACCAATGGTATTATAAGATATCCATAGCATACAGAGGGGAATCCCACAGCAGATTTCCATTCTGTTTGCTTTAGTCAACTAACAGCATGGAAAAGAAGCCTTTGTACTTTCAAGATATGGCTCTCTCTCAATTATGTCTTAAGAAATTCCTTAAATTCTAATCATTTCCTTGTAAGAAAGATAAGTGCTTTTTTGAATTCAGAGATCTGTATAAAGGTTTGGCTTCTTTTCCTCTTCTGTCTCTATGAGCAGCCATTTAGAAGTCCCTTTAAAAAAAAACAAACAAACAAAAGCTATAGAGATATCTCAGTGGGTAAAGAGAATCTTCTACTCTTCCAGGGGACCTGAGTTTGGTTCCCAGCACCCACATGACAGCTCACAACCTCCTATAATTCCAATTCCAAGGGACCTACATTTTTTCAAACTTCCTGGGGCATTCGTGTAGTGCACATGCAAGGAAAACACTCATTCATATAAAATAAGAATAAACAAATTTTTGAAAGATAAGCAAAGGAAAACAAAACTGAAGAGCCCTCAGCCCAGTTCTGTCTTGGGTGTTCAGAGAATTCTCTCCTCAGTTATTAACCATGGGAGAATTCACGCAAAGACACATTGTTTGTTAATGCCACCTGGTGATACTTGGAGAAGTTTGCTCTGCGAAAGAAAACAACCGGCAACTTTCCATGTAGCATCTAATCTATGGGAAAAGGGTACAAACAAAATGCATGTGTCCCTCACGGGAGGTATAGGGTCCAGAACGTCCTGTCCTCAGCCATACACATCCTCATTCCTGCAGAGTGCACAGCAAAGGATGGGATCCAGCCCTGGAAAGGCTACAAAGGGTTTTGGAAGTAAAATTTTCACTCAGGCATTGACACTTCCCACACGTGCACTTTTAAAAGTTGTGTTACACGATGTTACAATGAAAAAGAAAACATCAAAACATGTTGTCTCATGCAAATACGAAACAATGGGCTGTGTCCATAGCATCTGCTTCAGGTTAACTACAGATGTGAAATGTTGGTAGAAATTATTATCAATGGTTTCTGTTTTATACTTTACATTATATCACAATTTACTTAATTGGTTCAGACATATTTTAATAAATTTGATCTTAATCCAATCAGGCAGAAATGTTCTGAAAGATTTATGCAACTCTTATTATGATACCTGAGAACTCTCAAAGCAAAACACCTTCAACAGGGTCTTCTTATATTTAGAAGTCTGGGCTTTGCTTTTCAGAAAATCCATAGATATTATACTACTGTTTCTAATTTGAGGAATATTTTACTACTATAATGTTAAAATCTCAAAGAGTATTTTTGAAAAAGAGAAGAGAGGAAGAAAGAAAGACATCTTTCCATTCAAGCATATGACTGTACAACCTCGAAACTACCTGTGTCTGAATCAGCATAGAAGGAGGCAGAAAAATGCCCAGTTTCCTGGACAGATCATGGACATGACCTGTATGCCAAATGAACATTCCCCCAGAAAAGGCATCTTCAGGTCATGCTGGGTTAAAGGCAGTTTCCTACGAAGCTCAATAGCCATTTATAGCTCCAGGATAAACACAAGGAACAGAAACATTATATAAGCATCCTTACTGATAACTTGAGGACTTGGCTTGTAATAATCAGTGAAATGGGGACAGAGAGAAGAGGAGGGGAAAGAAAAGGGAGGGGAGGGGAGAGGAAGAGAAGAGAGTGGAGAGGAAGGGGGGAGGAGGCTGTGAAAACATGATTGACTTTCACTGAAAGGAGCAGCACAGGAGCAGTGGGTATTATCTTTTCACCCCATAGACTGTGTTATCCATGCAGGAGACATACATGACCATTAAGGTTTTCACTCAAACCTAGTGACATTAAAAATGCACTTCACAGTCAAGTTGAACACTAGCCCTGACTCGTGGCTGTGAGTACCATACTGGTAGGCACAGATCTAAGATTTTTTTTCTAATATCAAAAAAGACCTAATTGGCAGCTCTGCTCTAAACAACTGCCCAGCAGATGTGTGTGACCATAAAGCACTAGGGTGTAAAACTCCTAAGGGAAGGAGGAGGCACAGACATCCTAGCATAAATTGCTGCCCAGGAAAGTTGACAAGCTTCCAGAGCCAAGATGAGGAGAGAAAACGGCGTGTTATTGCAGGGAAACATAAGATATATGAAGATTTATTTTGAGGACCAAGCTTTCAGGATAAAACACTGAATCACATCAAACCTTCAGCATGTGTGTACGTGTGAATGTGTGTGTGTGTGCGTGCGTATGCACACACTGTGAAATACAAGCAAAGAAAATCATCTTCTTAAGTCTCTGGGCAATAAGCACCCTGTTGGCTATTGTCATGTTTAGTATTCATTGTAGACATAAAGTCAACATGTCTTAGAGTGGAACGGTCTGCTGTGGAGCTTGGTGACAGGCAGAAGTACATGGAGATAAAAATTTACGGTACAGGCCATTAACTCAGCCTCGGCTTTGACAGTGGGACTCATCTCTTGCAGGTTTCTTGTGTGACTTATGGTGTCGGCCCACCTTAGTGGTTCAATGCCCCATTAAATTTTATCTTCAGGATATTCCTCACGTGCAACTTCAACCTCCCATAAGCCCCAGCAATGTAATGCAGTACATTTTTCATGAGTAGGGATCACTAATATGTCTCTATAGAAAACATTTTTTTTAAACATATGAAAATGGTTAAACCAAAAATTTAATGATTAAACCTAGAAAAGCCCCTTCAGGCCAGAGCAATGAGTTTAATCTATAAGTGTGATTTATGGCCATCAGAGCACTTCAGCACACAGCCCCCACCCACAGTAAAAAGCCCTGTGATAACGCACCCCTTTTGAAGCTAGCCAGCCTTGTTCTGCTGTATTTGGTGATGTCTGACTTAGCCCCACAGGTGGTATTTGGTGATTCCCCACTTTGCCCTGGGGGTGGTATTTGGTAATACCCAGCTATGCCCTGCAGGTGGTATTTGGTGATGCCTGATTTTGTACTATTGCTGGTGTTTGGTATCTTGGCAATTCTCTTCAAGTCAGAAAACTGTGTCCATCCTCCGGCTATCAAGATTAACTGACCTGTGACTAAAACATTGCTCAGAAGCCATTCCTGTTCTTAGGATTACAGCATTCTGCCCCATCCTGGAAATACAAATAAAGAGGGGAAGGGTAAACAGACAAAGACAGTGAATGAAAGAAGACAGCTACCTAAATTAAGTCATGTACACAGTTAGCCAGTGTATTTGAAACTCCAGCCCTTGCCATGATGCTGTGGGGTTTGTAAACCTGTAACATAAATTCCCATTAGCAGGCCAGGGCTGAGTGTTTTCTTAAGGTACTTGGGGCCTTTTGCTCCACAGGAAATGCTGATACAAGGTAAGATCAAGGGATGGTGCCTTGGTTATTTATAGCTACCTGCCAAATAAGCAAAAGTTTGATTTAACTGTGCATTGTAATAACCTTAGGATTAATTAAGATTTATGTAGCTTCTTAGCTATTGGATATGTATTTATACTTTTTACATAGTTAATTGTTTTCATAGAATCTAAATACACTGGAAGTGAATGGACGCATTGAAGAAGAAATATTGTTTGCGTATCAAATACGAGAAAAGCTAAGCTGCTATTTGAATGAATCCATGGAAAGAGGCATCCAAACACCATCACACTGTGTATTTTAACTTTCAAAATTTGTATTTTAATATATGATGGTTTTGCTGTTTTTCTTATTCCCTGTGTTAGTTCCTACCACTATGCAACAAATTAATGCCCTAAAACATCACCATTTCATCATCTTCTGGGGCCTGGGAACAGCAAGAGGACACTGCATATACTTCTGTCTATCGTAGAAACTCTTCCTGTCTTTTTATAGTCTTTGCTCCATTAAACACCTTAGCTGCCAGAGTCAACAGAGCTCTCTGAATCGACCGTTATAGCGTTAGGAATTCATACCTTAATCATCATACATATGTTGTTCCCAAGTCCCATTTTCTATAAGCAAGGTTTATGGTTTTGTCCCCATTTGTTATTTTTACTTTTAGGACAAAAAGCATCGTATAAGTTCATCCTTATTCAAAATATCTCAGAGACCAATTATTGTCTCCTTATTCTAGGGAAGATAAAATAAGACAAACTATCTTGGAAGCCTGATATGGCCTCTTTGATCTAATAAAAAAATCCATTTTCCTAAATAAGAGTTGAATCCAAGTTACATATATGGTATACTGTAGCAAATTGAGATTACCTATATAGAGATTTTAAACTATTAACTTTGTTATAAGTTTTAAGTTAACTTTTTCCTGTTTAGGATTTTACAATTTTTAAAATTTTTACCATACTCTAATAATCTTAACAATTCTGAGATTTAAAAAGTCTTAATTTCAACAAAAGTATCAAAGATCATTTAAAAAAAACTAGCAAAAGAAGGGGAGGATATTATAATTTATGGCACAAGTAACCTTGGTGGATCTCAAGGTGTGAGGAGAACCATGGCGGGTAAGGGACAGACAGGTACACCATGCAGAGAGAGCTTGGGCATGGAGACTTTATTTAGTGGGTATTGGGAGGATATAAGGGGGAGAGAGAAATAAAGGGACAGGGTCAGGGAAGAGGAGAGAGAAGAAGAAAAAGGGGGAGAGAAATAGAAAGCTGCCTCTTCAGAAGGACAGCAGACACAGAGAAAGCCACAAAGAATTTCTAGGATCGGAGCAAAGAGAAGGTAGGAGAGACATAGAAAAAGGAGTCTTATAGGACTCTCACCAGGGAGAGAGAACTCCACTGGCACAGGAATGGAGACACAAGGAGGGAAGGGGGTGTCTGGTGAGAGTCTCAATCCACGGTGATCCCCAAGTAGATTGAGGCTTGTCAGAGAGTTGCCCTGAAGCCCAATGGCAAGGCATCTCTCTCTCTCTCTCTTTCTTTTTTTTCTGGTTTTTTGTTTTTTTTGAGACAGGGTTTCTCTGTGGCTTTGGAGCCTGCGCTGGAACTAGCTCTTGTAGACCAGGCTGGTCTCGAACTCACAATGATCCGCCTGCCTCTGCCTCCCGAGTGCAAGGCATCTCTTTACACATGATGGGTGCCCAGTAGGGCTAGGGAAGCTGCCTGACACAGTAGCATGACTTTCGTCGAGTATGCTCCAGAATCCAAAAGATACAAAGGGACAACCAG
>JAQHUG010000124.1:4982928-4998234 GCA_028555095.1 Dicrostonyx torquatus
TCTCTCTCTCTCTCTCTCTCTCTCTCTCTCTCTCTCTCTCTCTCTCTCTCTCTCTCTCTTTCCTTACAGATTCATATGTAGTTCTCAGCTTGCCTGCATTCCTCCATTCTTGGACTAAACCTCTGAGACTATAAGCAAGCCCACAATTAAATGCTATCTTTCATAAAAGTTGTCTTTTCCCAGCAATAGAACAGTGCCTAAGACAGAAGATAGTGTCAGGGAGTGGGGCATTGCTGTGACAGGCCTGACCGTGCTGTGCTGCTTGTTGTTGGAATGGGAACTTTGCAATTTTGGGTTAGGAACGTAGTTGAATGCTTTAAATGAGGCTTAATGAGCCATTCTAGTAGGATCACAGAAGACAGTGGAGCTGAGAATAATGTAGATTCTGATAGCCGGGTTCAAGAGGTTTCAGAAGAGAAGAATATTAGTCGGTAGCCTAGAGACTATTATTGTAATTTCTTGGCAAAAAAAAAAAAGTGTCTGCCTTCCACCCTTGCCCAGGAATTTCTTCCTGAGGCTAAACTGAAGAGTTTGAGATTGTACTGGCTCCATGGGGTACTGTCCTCACCTCCCATGGTAGAAAACTTTATCATTTTCCTGTCTATTCAATTTTCCTTTATTAATGCATTAATTTTGATGACAATAGTAAAGAGAATAACACAGACATCTTTTGTCTTTTTGCTGGCACTGTGTCAGCTTTACTTCAGTACTGGTTTTACTACTCAGCCATGCTCTCGCATTCTTCAAGGGATCCCCAAACTAATAACACTGAAGAAAGCACTTCTCACACAGCTGATAGGAAGGGACCTTTGATTATCACACAATACACGTTTACATATCCAATCATAACACAGCTTCCAAAACCCAAATAAGATCTCATTCAATGGGTTGATTCATATATCCCTACTTTCAGTGCCACATAGAATTGTGTCATGTAAGTGAACATACTGCATTAGATGTATGCATCAGTGGAGGTATAATCTAAATGAAGAAGTAAAATCAAGTTATATTTTTCTAAATAGTGGCTGAGGGTGACGATTCTGAAGATTTGTATATGATACATAAATATATCTCAAATATATAGGATTATCTATAACAAAATAAATTCAATACAGTATGGAAAGAAACACAGCTATTGTAAAGTAAAGAGCTGGGCTAGCTCTACAGTTTTAATTAGAAATATATAGTGTAGATGGAAGTTTCTGTCCCATATGGTCCCACAGCCATTCAGTCCCAAAGGAACACAAAGAGGCTTATACTAATTATAAGTGTTTGGCCTATTGCTCAGGCTTATTATTAACTAGCTCTTACAACTTAAATTAACCCATAATTCCTTTCTATGTTTAGTCACATTGCTTGATTCCTTTTTTCCCCAGGAAGGCAATCTCATCTTGCTTCCTCTGTGTTTGGCTGGGGACTGTGTCTCTGCCTTTCCTCTTCCTAGAATTCTTAGTTTGGTTGCTCCACTTATACTTCCTTCCTGGCTACTGGCCAAATAGTGTTTTATTAAACCAATTTGAGTGACAAATCTTTACAGTGTACAAAAGCATTAACCCACAGCAATATAGAAATCTTTAAACCCAGATGTGTGTATGCACATGTGCACATGTGGGTGAGGACATGTGTGTGTATATGTGTGTATGTGTATGTATGTGTGTTTGCATGTGTGAAACATGCAGTGTTGATGTAAATTCTCTGTGTTAAGTGAATTAGTTTGCTTTTCTCATAACAACTCTCTGAATAAGCATATTTTCCCCATGGGAACAAAAATTATAAACAGAAACAACTTGTACAAGTTTGAATCTTTGTCTTCTGATTCTGCACTGATTTCATAAGCTGTATCCCTCTGCCACTTTCCTCGTGTATGGCTTAATTTCTCAGCTCAAACGTGATATATCCACAAAACACCCTTCAAATGCCTGGCACATAATGGCTGCACACATTCAATAATACTATCTGTGGTATTAGCAACATTCACATGGTTGAATATGTAATATTCCTAATACTTTCTGCAAAGAGTTGATGCTTGTGTTTATCAAGGGATAGTAGTTTATGCAAAACTTATCTTTTATAAGAGACCAGCCTACACATGTCACTTATAACCTGCCATGATTTGTACTTATCATTTAATGCTGGTCTTGACATACTTTACTTTTCCTTTCATTCCAGTTTGTTTTGCAGCACTGCTATCACATTCCAGCTCAGTGGAGAGAGGCCTTTCTTTCCCATTAGACATTTAGATCTCTAAGGGCAGCAACTTCATTTTATTCACCCTTCCCTCCCCAGAGCTTTGCACAGCACTTCCCAGAATTGCACACAATGAAGATGTGTGAGAAAAAGATGGATTAACTGCTTTGGTTTTCAAATACCTAATGAAAGCATCACTGTTTGATACAGCCCAAGGCTTACTACCACATATGAATTTTTTGTGACATGAAAAAAAAATTGAACAAGAAACTCTGCAGAGGTGAGTAGGACTGTACAGATCCAACGAAACCTTCAGAGTTTCCGGGAAGGCAAACACCATCCTGAGAAAGAAGACAGCGGTACCTAGTGTCTGGCTGCTTGGCCATGCAGTGACTAAAAGATGCAGACTTCCAAGTCCTGTCACTCTGCACTGCAGTTGATGGGAAGTAACCATCCACGCTATGTTAATCAGAGAATGCCAGTCCTGGACTCCTCAGCTCAGGGTGTTCTGTAAAATTTCCACAGCCAGCAATTTGGGCCCCACATGAAAAGCACAGCAAAGATAACACATACTAGAAAATTAGCAATGGTAACAAAAAATCCTGAAGATATTTTCAGAGTACAATCTGCTCTTGGAAATGGAAATGCAGCTACAGTCTCTATGCAAATCAGGTCACCTGCAGCCCTGGCCCATGGGCTTGGAGCATCTTCCGTGGCATATGTATAACTACTTCTGTCACCTGCTTGTTTCATCTGAGCTGCATTCATTAATGCATTTGTTAGGCTGCGTCTGCATTGCAAGGCTCCTGAATTCTCTTGGGAAAACTATGAAGGACAGAGAAATTTTATCCCAAGTATGGATGAGAGGGACAGGTGTTGTGTTCCTGCTCCCATAGAGTCGGAAACTGGGGGTGAGATGGACAGGAGGGAATGGTTCCTATTGAGTCTTCCTCTACTGGTTCATCCATGGGCCCCTGGAAGTCTGTGCCATTCCCGTGTCATTCACCAGCTTTGCAAGCAAGCTGATCCCAAATGCAGATCCAGTCCTGACCAGCGCCAGTCTGAACAGTAGACACCATCTTCATATGGCCACCATCTTCAGATCCAACACAACTGACCTTCACACGCTAATCTTCCACCCATCTAGTAATGTCTCAACTTATAATTACAGCTGATGTGAAAAAGTAACAGTATATTCGTTTCATTTGTTTAAGGTTATTTTATTGAAAAATGATCAAAAAACAAAAAGCTGTACATATATTTTTTAAACAGAGTTGAGCAACCTGAAAAACTTTTTCTCATATATACAGTTGCCTGAGTCTCCCAAGTGTTTCCAAATTATTGAAGCCCACATTAACTACATTCTACAGTTAGGTGTGCACACTATTGGCAAGTCCAAGGCTACAATTCACAGGTTAGAAACAAATAAAGGTAACAAAACCCAAGTGCCGTTCACACAAATATCTGCTTTACGTAAATAGAACTTAGCTTTTAACTTCATAGTGGATTCTTAATTCAAGAGTCAGTGCTTTAAAAGACATTTTTGTGATTATAGGTTCTAGTATGACATAATAAGGGGACTGAAATTTCTGGACCAGAAAACCTCTGTTAGCATTTCTTGGCATACGTTGTAGAGAATGTTGTCAAGATTGGTGGTAGAGATTAAGAATTCCGCACACAGGATCTAAGCACAAAGAATAAGGTGTGCCTATAATTTCTATACTTTAACCTATAAGAAATTGTCCAAATAATTATGCAGACAGAAGCCAATGATTTCTAGCCCCTGTGGGGCCAGCTCCAGGTGAAGTTACCAGTAAAAGCCTGCATTCCCACATGGCATCATAATGCTACTTGTGTGCCAATGATTTCTTAATTCTAACTATTCTAATGACCCATTTTTCCACATCTATAGTGAACACACCACACACCCCTCAATATGGCCCTCAACATCTTCTCATAAACTTGTTCTCATGTTTGTTTATTCACTTTGATTTGTGATGCTGAGGATGGAGCCCAGGTTCCTGTGCGTGCTAGGCGAGTTCTGTACCACTGGGGTTTACACACTGGTGGAATATAGCATCCATGTTTTGACATATGTATGTATTGTGAAGATTAAACATTATATCACTTCCAATTTCCATGTATTACTTAGTGTTCTGTTGCTACGAAGAGACACCATGACCAAGGCAACTTATAAAAGACAGCATTTAATTGGGACTTGCATACAGTGTCAGAGGGTCAGTATATGATCGTCACGGTGGGGAGAAGGTAGAAGACAATCCTTGTACTGGAGCCTATATCCTGATCCAAAATCCTGAGGCAATGAAAAGGGAGACTGACTCTGGCATGGACTTTTGAAACCCTAAAGCCTACTCCCTGTGATATGCCTCTTCCAACAAGGCCATACCTCCTAATCCTAAATAGGCCACCAAGTGAGAACCAAGCATTCATGTACATGAACCTATAGGGTCATTCTCATTCAGACCATTACACTCCATAATATCTCTTTCTGGATAGTTTGAAATAGTAACATAATATTGCATTGTCCCCAACTATTCAAAATATATCAGAGGTTGTTCCTACATTATGGCATAAAATAATTTCCAACAATGCATCTGACAGGGAATCAATATTATAGACTCAAAAACATTAATGATCTGCTTTTTCTAAATGAACAAAAGACCTGAATAGACTCTTTTTAGAGGATAATTAAATGCCCACCAAGCATGAAAAAATGTTCAGTACTGAGGTGTAGATAGCATAAGGGTACTGTGATGCAATATCTGAGAATATTGTCTTAAAAAGAGAAAAAAAAAAAACCTGGGCTGCATCATGGCTCAAACATGTAGTGGAGGAGACCACATACTTTATGACCAAAAAGAGGAGGAGGAGGAGAAGAAAATACTACAGTCCAATAAAGTTTCTAGTGACTTCCCATCAGGCCCTACTTCCTAAAGGCCCCAAGGGTCCTTCCCACGAGCACTGCACTGTCCCTTAGCACCTTTGAGGGCTGCACAACAGGCCAGTAAGAGCAGTCACAGACTTCAGGGCCATAGATCATGGCTGTCAAGTGGGGTTTAAGGCACTGAAAGCTTACAAATATTCACTGCACCAGTTCACTATTGCTGGGCTAATTAACAAGGCGTCTCAGTGAACAGCTGGACATCAGCTGTGCACCCCATCACTGGAGAACGTCAGATGGTAATTCTGCCTTCTTTACACTGAACGCCAGCTTGCACTCTCATACAGCATCCCGAGCACTGCTTCCCATGTGAAATGCATAGGAAGGCCAAGCAGAGGGTCCTAACTGTGAGAATCTACATTCCCTTCTGCCGGAGGAGGGGAAAAGCCTAGTTACACAGCTTCTAAAACGTACAAGATAACACAAGACAACACTCAGCTGGGAATACTTGTGATAAGGAAGATGAAGGAACTTGGTGATAAATTTGAACTCAGAGGCTACACCTTGTATTTTATAAGTACCAAATAACATTATTCAGGAAAATAATCAGACTAGCAAAGAAATCAAAGATTTTGTAACAGTACTGTGTCAAGGTTAATTTTCCCAATGTCAGTATATCACTGACTTCAAAATGATGAACATTTAGTATTTAGGGAGGAAGAAGAATAGAAAGTGAGGTAGTGGGGAGGTAGCAAGCACACCTCAGCTATCTTTTCCTTCATTCAAAGGTTATTTGGACAGAAACCGATAACTATTTATACTGAAAGTTTCAGGGAAAGTTTTATACATTATCAGTAGTATTTACTACATGCTGAAGTTCTTTATTACCAAATGCAGACTTTTAATATCTATATAAAATATTTACCATAGTTCAGAGAGCAGGTCTAGGGATGAGGCCTCATGAGGAAGGATGCTGACTGGCTTGATCTGGTCCAGTAACAAGAGCTACAGTGAGTTATTAGCCACTGATGGCAGCTGGGGGAGGAACAGCCATTGCTTTGGTTAACTGTGGCCAGAAGCACATAGGCAAGGCACTGTAAGGCCTCCTGGTGGCAAAGACAAGTGCTGGGAGCAAAGCTGCTGGGAATTTGGAACCTATCCCTGTTTCTCTCACAGAATACCCACAATAAGAAGCTAAGAAGGAGCAGGCTCAGTCCTGCAGTTCTGCAGGCTGGAGGCCCAGCATCACAGCAAGGCATCTGTTGAGGGCCTTAGTGCTATCACACAGCACAGCAGGGGACATCATAGGACAAGGAAGAGGCAGAAGTGTGCAAACCAAACTGTTTCTTTTGTACCAAACCCACTAGTGCTATCCTGAAGTTTCACCTTCAGGACATCATCCAATTATCTCCAAAGGCCTCATTTCCAAAAGCCATGATGATCTGGAGATTATTTCCAACATAGAACATTGGAAGATATGCATTCAAACCATGACAAGGGACAAATGGAGAGTGACCAGCACCTAGGTGACCCTGAAAGCAAGACTCAGTCGGGAGACTGCAGGTAATCCATTGAGTGGTTATCATGGACATCAGCTTGAGGAGGGAGGTAAGAACCAGTTATAAATGCTGTCAGAGACTAGGCACTTCACTGTAGATAGATGGTGTAAAAGTTCTGTTCTCTGCTCCATTTAAGTGTGGATGACAAAAAGCAAAAAAATAAAATAAAATAAAAAAAGAACGATGGTATAGCTCATGATTTGCAGGCCACAGTGACGGCCACTGGAAGAATCATTTGCATCCACAGCTCTGTGACAGTGCTATCCGGGCTGGTGCAGCATAGGACAAATTGTGCAATTGAATGTGGAGGCCTTGCCAACTCATTAGCTGAATTTTGAGAGCATTTCAGATACAGGACAAATATGAGGAACGTTCTACATAGATTTGCTGATTAATATTCTTCACAAGTACACTTAATGAAGAAGGAAGCCTTCTAAAAACCTGGCATGTCCTTGCCATCATTAACAATTCTAGAGGGCAGAGCACCAGAAGGCTCTGATAGCCTCAGTGTTATGAATTGTACTGAAACAACACAGCAGTGATCAGCATGCTATAAAAGTATTTTAGTAATGTTCCTTTTGTACAGATATCTGTCTAGTTTGTTTTCCCTGACTTAAAAAATGAGGGGAAGTTGAGTACTCATCCTCCAAACCATGATTGCTTGGAAAATAAGGGTTAATCTCTGCCTGAATATTCCCAGCAGAATTATTAGTGATGATGGTCGATCTTGACTTTCAACTTGATGGACCCTAGGCTCACCTAGGCAGCCAGCCACTAGGCAGGCCTAGGAGAGATTTCTAGATTAGGTAAGCGGAGGTAAGAAGGCCTGCCCACTGGGGTTAAGTATTAACCTGTGGGCTGGTGTCCAGGACTGAATAGAAAGAGAAAGACAGGTGAGCAGTCATTGCTGATGCAATGTGACCAGTTGTCTCAGGCCCCTACTGCCATGACGTCCCTGCCTCGATGGCATGCAACCTCAGACTGTGAGCAAAGCAAACCTTTACTCCCTTAAGTTGCTTTTGAAGAGGTATTGTATCATAGCAACAAGAAAATTAATAAACATCAGATTTAAAACAAAACAAACATAAAACCCTTCCTAACAGTTAATTAGAACAACAAAAGTAAGAGTACAAAAAGTTGTCTCATTAAAGCTGTGCAGATAAAAATGTACTGTTAACGTAATACAATGGCCAAGCTTCACTGTCAGCCTGATGGGATCTGAAATCCTCGCATGCCTTTGGGGATGTCCAGGAGGAGAGTATTTCCAGAAAAGTTTGACTGAGGAAGGAAGACCCATCCTAAACATGGTTGGAACCATGGCATGTGCCAGGGCTTCTGGCTGGAGAAGGGGGAAAAGGCAAGTTAAGCACAAGGGCTCAGCTCTATCAGCTTCCTGCCTTGCTCTCACTGTTCCTTCCTCCATTGCTGGCTGTTAACTAATATGTCTGTGAATATGCATGTACAAATGAACTTATGTCTAAACACACATCCCTCCTCTGTAGTTGTCTTAATTAGAAACCCTAAGATTTCTATTGCTGTGAAGTTATTTTGCTTTTGTTTCTACAGGAAATGAGAGGCTATGGATTCATTCTGGGTTAAGAAAATTAGGTTTGATCAAGGAAGACCACCTGAGAAATCTCTGGTAGGAACAGATGGCTCGGATGTCTTAGTTCTACATCCAGAACACAGTCAAGACTGCTGCCTGAGATGATCAAGACTCACAGGATACTCTAGTCAGGACTTGATTATAATTCTAAGTTTTCTTTACGTCTCTATAAGATTATCAATGCCCCCAACCAGCAGAAAGTAGCCTGGAAAACTACGCCCACATTCCCAAAAAATGGACTGTGGATGTTCTTGGTTTTTTGTTTTTAAAGAGGGGGAAGTGGTGTGGGACAATTGTCTATATTCTGTCAATTATGTTTTAAATAAATGCTGATTGGCCAGTAGCCAGGTAGGAAGTATAGGCAGGACAACCAGACAGGAAGTAGAGGCAGTTCAATGAGAATAAGAGAATTCTGGGAAGAGGGAAGCTCCCTCTGCAGTCCTGTCCAGACACAGAAGAAGCAAGATGTGACTATGCCACTGAAAAAGGTACTAAGCCATGTGGCTAACACAAATAAGAATAATGGGCTAATGTAAGTTATAGGAGTTAATAAGAAGCCTGAGCTAATGGGCCAATCAGTTTATGATTAATGTAGACCTCTGTGTGATTTCTTTGGTACTTAATGACTGCGGGAGCCGGGCAGGACAGAAACCTCAGACAACACTACAGTAAGAGAAGATTGGGTTGATTACATCATAAAGGGGGAGGCTGGTATTAGCACCTTTCTATGAGAGGTCAGTGAGTACTCTCTAGTGACTTTCCCAGCAGACCCTTAGCCTTACCTCCAGGAAGTTACAGAAGCCCTTCGGTCTATGTGACTTTACTACACTAGCCTATGCTGACCAAGGACTGGACCTGAAGTCTTCAAGCACAGAAAGGCTTCTGAACTCTATCTAGGATGTTCTAACACTTGCATTCTTTCAAAGAATCCTCTTTGAATGGACCTCAAGCAACTGATAGGGACAGAAACATCATCCTACATACATTAGGTTCAAGACTGGATGGGTAGGGATGGCAGGGCTGTGAGCCAGTACGAACTGAACTGGGATCTGCTGTAGTGTGCAGAGGAGGAAAAAGCAGGGCTTTCTTAGTGTTCCCAGGCAGCTGGGGAAGGAACAAAGGTGTGCTGCCTGGGGCAGGGAAGAGCTAGCAGGGGTCAAGGAAAGCACTGGTGTCTGGGAAAAGGGCTCCTGTGAAGCCCATGAGACCTTTGGGAGCTCAGAGGTTTTGGGAATGGGCTGTGAACAAAGCAGGCACCAGCTGATGGCAAAGGGGGTCAGGTCCTTAGCAGCACAACACTTAAGATATGCACTATTTGCTTCTATGTCCTAAGAGTTCATAGAGGCTCTAGGACTAGAGACTTTTAAATGAGGATGCATCAGTGTCATAGTTGGGGTTTCTCTTGCTGTGAAGAGACACACCATGACCATGGCAACTCTTATAAAGGAAAACAGTTACTTGAGGAGGTGGTTTACAGTTTCAGAAGTCTAGTACATTAGCATGGCAGGGAGCATGGCCCTGGGAGAACGGCGGCTTACAGGCAGACACGGTGCTGGAGCATTCTAAATATTGATTCAAAGGCATCAGGAAGTGAACTGTCTCACTGGGTGTGGCTTAAGCATGTATAAGACCTCAAAGCCTGCCTCTACAATGATACACTTCCTCCAACAAGACCACACCCACTCCAACAAGGCCACACCTCCTAATAGTGCCACTCCCTTTGGGGGTCCTTTTCTTTCAGACCACCACAATCAGCATTATGATTTGAGTTAACAGATATTTGGAAATACATACAAATACATATTATTAAAACTATACATATTTATATACACAAATATTCCCCCTGGAATACACACATTAGCCAAAATATTTATTTTCCAAATGGCAGGATCTAAACTGCACTACATGACCTTTCTGGGGGAGACATGGACAAACCCCTGTTCATCCTAGAGAGAAAGAGATAACTGTAAGACCAAAGAAATGATTCCGCCAGCAGCAAGTTTGATGAACCAAGTTTCGTGGGATTGGTTACAGGAGTCTGGGTGACTCAGGGGCTGCTGTCCCTGAACAAGCCCTGCCAGCATGGATGACATCTCGCCACACTGCAGCCCTGGACCCCAGCACTCCCTGCACAAGTGGCAGGCATCTCCACTGAAGAGACTCCTCCACTCAGTGACTGCTTGCTGCTTATATACCTTAGAAGGGGCTTCTGTGATTGTGGTAACTTCTGACCGTTCTAAGTTTCATTAACTTCCTCAGCCTTGTAGATTTCCTGAGCTCCATACAATTCTGCAGTTCCCCAGGCCTTTTCCTTCTTCCCTCATGAAAGGGTCCTTTCCCTGTGGAGGAAACGGCTACACAAAGGATGAGGTGAAGCCATTTTCTCATTTGGCTTTCCAGGACAAGGTGTCTTCAGAACTAAGAGCAGGTATAGGAGATCACCACAAGTCTGGGATGACAGGACCCTTACACTAGGGGTGCTCTTTCCTGATTCTATTTGTTTTATTTCTTTATAAACCAAATTCTTCCAATGAACTGAGGCACGTGCATATGTGCATGCATGTCTGACCTCAGTGACTCATCTTCAGAACTCCTGGAGTGGCACAGAGAGGGTGGCTTCCACTGAGGCCCTTTGCATGTGGGCATCTTCCAAAACCTGTGCTTTCGTTGCTGAAATCTGAAGGAGCTGTGAATGATTGTGAACTGGCGGGCAGCTCTTACATCTCACACTCTAAGACACTCACACCTTTGTTTAAAGTGTGGCAGCTAAGGGTCATAAGACTAAAGGAAATTGGAATCATAACTGTATCAGGCCAGGCAGTCTCATGAGAAAATGCAAGTATATACATGGAACGCATACCATACACACACACACACACACACACACACACACACACACACACATACACACACACACACACACACACACACTTTTTGTCCTCTTGAGATTTTGGACCCAGAAATATAGAAAACAAGCAAAATCACTGTTTTGCTTTCTGAGATTCATCCAGCTTTTTGAACAGAGACATGAAAGCACCTTGGCCTGCTTCATCTATTACAGTTCAAGCCCATTGTTTGTCAGAACCCTGGGAAGCTAAAGCCACATGACTTAGCAACACCGACATTAAAAATAATAACAAAACACTCTACCGTATCCATGTGACTGGGCGTCTGGACTCTTGCCACATAGCCACCTGGTGGGAAGAGCAGGAGGTTCCTTAGGAACAAAGCGGCACAGGGCATCATCCAGAACCCTAGGAAGGACCCTGCAGTGAAAGCAAAGCTGAGGGAACGTGGGACCACTGCTCCGATCACTGTGACCAAAAGTAAAGCCACCAAGCTCCACAGACTCAGAAAAGCTTGAGGGTGGGTGGGGATGTAAAGCAAGGCAAAGGAAGTCTCTGTCACAGTAAAGGAGCTGTGGGCCCTGGTTCCCCTGAGGTCTCTGTGTCAAGAGCAGGGCCTCCCTATGGCCTTGAGGCTGGACAAGGGAGAGGTGCAGAGGAGGAGGAAGGGAGCAGTCAGGGACTTTGGACTCTTTGAAACCACCTGAAAGCTGGAAGCCCACCGATATTTCTCAACCCTCTTTCTAAACTGCTCCCAGCTTCACACAGAAATGCCCCCTGGGGGAATCAGTGTTAAGCTGGGGGTGTAGAAACAGAGGAGGCTAATTAAGCAGATCATAATCTGTGCCAGCCTGGGGTCACCAGGAGGCCACTTCCAACCTTTTTGTGAAATGAGGGCAGGGAGCTTGGGAGGGGGAGGCAGGGCAGGAACCCAACAGTTCAGATGACCCCTACTTAGAGCTCCTTCTCAATTAACAGGCTAATTAGGAGCTCTGCTCTGTCTTCAGTCAGCCTTCCTCGCTATAAAACTTCCGGAGAGACTGACACAGCCCAAGACAGAAGAGGCTCAGCAGGAGCATGCGTTCAAACGGGATGTCAAGAGATGAGATTTATATAAACGAGGGCATCGTGTGTTGAGGAGGCGACGGGTGTGTTTGATCTTGGCGTTATTGATTTACCTTTTGCGTGTGACAAAATCCATTAAGTGAGATAAGTAAAAGTTGCTGTGCTCCTTCCTGCTGTCAGCAGGCCCAGAGGCACCCATTTCATAGTTTCCATCCATTTCCCATTGGCTGAGAGCAAAACCACTTTCCTGCCACACCATTACCTGAGATGACTTGTGTCTCGGAGGGACCAAAAGCTCCAAGCTTCTTTGACTTTTCTGAGGATTCAAGTTGTGATTCAAAGGGCTGAAAGCTACGGAGAGAGGAAGTGGCTTGGTGACAGTTGCCCAAGATGCTTCGTGCCTGACGTTACCATCTAATTAAAATCCACTCTGGCCCTCACTAAGGTTTCTTTTAAAACAGACCTCACTGACTTCCATTCTGAGGCTTGCAGAACCTCAGTCACTTGTGAAACCAGGAACGTTTTAAAAGAACCTCATGCTTAGCCTAACTCAGTCATGGCTGAAGTGTTCATGATTCAGCTAGCTGGATTTCCATATAGTAAATTTTGTTTGATCAACCCTCTGGCATACTTTAATTTGTAGAGGCCATATTCCTTGAAGTACATAAATCATGAGTCATTGCTGGCTGAAGTTAGGAAAGGCATTTCTTGGCACAGCCCCAAGGTAGTGCCTATAAGTCACCCAGTGGCCCTGACAGGGTGATCAATCACACTGAGCCTCTGATCACAGACTGTGGAAGGGCAGCGATGATGAGCTGAGTCAACAGGACCCCCCTCTTGCACTCTGATAGACCCTCAACCACATGGCAGGCCCTATTGTTCACACTTTCCAGTTTAGGAATAAGAAACTGTTAAGCAGGTACAGTAATAACTACCCAAGTTAGTGTCTATTAGGGGATATTCTAAGGCTGGGGATAGTGTCTCACATCTACAGTCTCAGAACTAGGGAGCCTGGGGCCATTCAGGGCCACACAATGATGTTTAGAGCAGCTTGGGCTGCAGAGTGAGTTTCTGCCTCAATTAAATATGGATAAATACAAATAAGTAAACCATCCCATCCCAGAGCCCTACAGTTTTAGGATGATCCCTTGATTTTACCTCCATCATATGTTTTCTTCTTATAACTCCCCTCCCCAAACTACTGAGAACCTTTTACTACCTATCATTGTGTCACTGGTGCCCATTGTAGTACAGGCATCACTGTGTGATGAAGTAAACTGAAAACAGAATGAAAAGGGAAAAATAAAGAAAGACAGAGGGGGGAGGGAGGAGAAAGGAAGGAAGGAAGGAAGGAAGGAAGGAAGGAAGGAAAGCAGGCAAGAAGGCAGGCAGAAAGACCTCCCATGGTACGTGGTAGCAAGAGAAGGACCTTAAAGCAGAAAGTGCTGTCAGCACCCCTGTCTCCCCTCAGGCTCAGATCTATGAAACAGCACACGTTCACCTAAAAAGCCCAGCATTGCCCGCCTGTCCCACAGAGGAGAGTCAGAAGAGAGAGGGCTGTGTGGTCGATGCTGAGTGCAGGTGGAGCTAAGTAGGCAAGAGGCTTCATTCTTTCCAGTCAACCTCAGCAAATGGTGACTTCCGAGCCAGAGGCGTATGTATGCACCTCTTCTGAGGCCTTAGACTTTGAGAAATGAGCCAAAGAGTACTTCGTAGACAGGAAACACGATTGCAAGACCAAGACTCTTTAGTTAAGCTCTAAGAATTCTGAAAGATCCGCTCATTTCTTGACGCCTTATCCTCTGTCAGAGCCCAAGCACCTAATATCAAGGATACTTAAAATGTTGAGGGGTTCTGAGAACTGTGAAGATAAAGGCAGACACAGACATTTTAAAAGGAGTTGAACCTTCCACTATGCCATGAGTTCAGTGGTCTTGTGGAATAATAGAATAACAACAAACTCTTAGAATAAATAATGAAAACAATAACAACAATGATCTGAAAGCCTTGCTGGTTGGCTGATTATTTTGGGTGTACAGCTAAGAACTGTCAGGTAATTAAGCAGGTAATGGAAAGAGGTAGATAAGTAAAGCTGTGGATGGATAGAGAGTGGAAGGCTAGACATCAGATGGATGGAAGGAGGCCAGGATATGGGTGATCAGTAGAGACATAGACAGATAACAGCAGGCCTCAGGTCACCTGTGCGCACAGTTCTGTAGCCAATGTCTCCCTCTCAAGAACACATGAGCACTGCTTGTCACTCATGAGAGTCCTGTGTGGGCTTGTTCCTATGCACACTCCCTAAGCTCTTATATCTTTTTCCCAAACTTGGCAAGCTCTAGACTAGAGGCTTTATATTGGTGATTTAATATCAGACATGTGATGTACTAAAGCCACGGAAATTTGTAGGCACCCTGCTCAGAGACACCCTGTCTTCACATTTGTAGAGCCAGGTGTTTTGTTTGTTTCTTTCTTTTTCAATACTCCACTGGCCCAAGTTCTTCCCCATTTTACACGGTTAAGGACTGGAATCATTGAGTATCTCCTTCAACAACTTCAGTATTTTAAGAGATAGAAGAGAAGAGAAGAAAAGAGAAGAGAAGTGAAGAGAAGAGAAGGAAGGAAAAGAAGAGAAAGGAAAGGCTCTCTCCATCCTTGAACTAATAATATAATGGCTTGTTCACTTCAACAGAAATCTCCTAGGTCTCAGAACTTGCCCAAGTCATTGAATTGTGGGAATCACACACACACACACACACACACACACACACACACACACACACACACACACACCTGTGTGAGTGTGTATGTATATATATTATATATTTATTATGTATTATATAGAAAGATAAATTGCCTCCAACCTTGGGAACCTTTGGGCCTCTGATCCACTTAAACGTCCTTTTCATTAACTTCCTTGTTTATTTAAACTCCAAACCCAAGACTGATAATCCTTTTGTTTTTACTTGTGTTTTGAGTCTGGGAAGGTAGAACAGAGGAGGTGGCTCAAAGGTTATGAGCAGTCCTAGGAACTCAGGGGAACCACCCTTACAAGTACCAATGTTCATTCTGTTTGGAAGGAAGTGAATCTTTCCTTTGGAAAGGAAGTGAATCTAACTTCTACAGAGGATTAGTAATCCA
>JAQHUG010000124.1:5026154-5055359 GCA_028555095.1 Dicrostonyx torquatus
TGAGGTCGGCAGTGTCCTTGCATCTTGGTGCAATCCTTGCAGTGACTGTCTGAGTGTTTGAGAGTTTTTCTTGGCCTACTCTGTATTGTCAATGTCTGTCTCAGAAAGACTCTGAGGTATCTCAGCCTGCTCTCTTGGTCTTCTCTCTTGGTTTGCTCTCTTGATGCTCTCTTGGTCCACTCAGTGTTGTAGCAAGTTCTTAGTCCTCTCAATATTATATGAACCTCTCAGCTCTTAGGCAGGATGTGGCTAGTAGCTTGGAGGGTCAGTGGATGAGTGAATGAGTTTGGATTTTAGGGGAGCCTACCCACAGGAAACTCCCTGCTGGCTGGAAAGAAAAGCCAAGGGAGTCAGGAGAGAGGGGCCCAGGGTTTTGTCCCACTGTGGAGGTCCTAGATAGTGGGTTGTCCAGCCATGTGGCTCTTCACTCATTTCTTAAGTCCTCTCAGTTTTGGAGCAAGCTGTGTTTCAGTGGTTGTCTTCTTTTTACATCCATCTGCCGATGTGCCTGTAAGCTGGTTCCCTCTCTTGGCTTGTGAATGGAGTAGCAGGAACTGTGAATATGAGAGGCATAGGGCTTTATCTGTATTTGCTAAGAATGGGACAACTGGATCATATGCAAGTTCTATCTTTAGTTTCATGAGAAACATCTATGCTGATCTCCATAGTGGCTGCATCAGTTTTCACATTTTTTTAGCACCAACTTAGAGCAAGCTCAGTTTGACTGTCTTTTCAACATCGCTTATCACTTAACTAAATGCTTCATAGCCTTCTGTGACTTGGTAAAGTAGCTGTTTCCAGCTCTATGATTTTAGGGACAAATCATTTGCACCAGGAGCATGGGACTCAGCATCATCGGGAAGGCTGTGCACATGGTTCTGAGGAAACTTCAGTAGCTGTTCTGGAAGATTTACATAAGAAAGCTCAGTGGACCATAAGCTCAGGACAGCCTGTGAGGCAGGTGCATACTATCACTAGTCTTACTTTAGATATGGAAGAACTGAGGCAGGGATGATGTCTTTGTTTTTAACACGTTCCTCAAGGCAATGCAGCTGGTACACAGGAAAATAAACAGGTGTTTTCATATTGCTATAACAAAATACTTGAGGCCAAGTACTTTATAAAGAACATAGGTTCATGTACAGAATTGTAGTCTTTTTGTTTTTTGTTTTTGTTGTTGTTTTTTTGGGGGGGTTGGGTTTTTTGTTTTGTTTTTTTTTTTTTTTTTGAGACAGGGTTTCTCTGTAGCTTTTGAGCCTATACTGGAACTAGCTCTTGTAGACCAGGCTGGCCTCGAACTCAAAGATCTGCCTGCCTCTGTCTCCCGAGTGCTGGCATTAAAGACGTGATACCACTGCCCGGCCAGAATTGTAGTTTTTAGAGCACAGTTCTAGCATCAGCTTGGTTCTGGTAAAGGTGTTATGATGGGTGAAAGTATATGATAAGAGCCCATGATGAAGAGAGGTCACATGACAAAAGTGGAGGTCAGAGATTGAGAAGGGACCAGGTCTGTTCTTTTATAACATTCTCCCTTCAGGGAATTAATCCACTCAAAGATCAGCATCAGCTCACTTGGGGTGGTGGTGGTCCTACCTTTAATCCCACTTTATTGAGAAGCTCAAATTCTTATGGTTCTACCACTTCTTAACAGCACTGCACCAAGCTCCCAGAGCATAAGAGTTTAGGGAAGATATCCAGATCACAATCAAATAATAAAAACAGAATGACTGGGTAGAGAACCAAGCAATGTAGTACTTACTATGTGCCTGGTACTGAGTACCATGAGCCTTCTGATCCCAGAATAGGATCACTCACCCATTTATTCTGCATAATAAGGGACTACATAGTCATATCACATCCAGGTAAGAAAGAAGAGCATGAAAAATGGGAGGAGATGAGAGTGAAGAAAAGAAGGAAAGATGAGAAAAAAGAGAGAAGAAAAGGGAAGAGGAGAAGGAGGAAGGGGAAGTATAAGGAAAGAGAAGGGAGATACAAGGGTAGGAAATCTTATTCCTTATCATGTGTTGCCTCTGGCAGTTTGCCCCAAGTAATTTACGGCAGAACCTTAGTTGTCTTATCACCAATATGAAAACAGGCTCCATGATGTGAAGTGGTCATTAAAAATGAACAAGAATTACTATTTACTGAAGGAAGCAGCTTTTCTTATGAGGGTTGAGTAAGGAATTGATCTAGAATACAGCACCATGTCATTAGGAGTTATTTTATTGATATGTTCACTTAGCAGAATAATATTAGGGCCAATGACCTACCTACTCTCAGGTTATTGGCCACTTTGGCAATATCAAGTGTAGGTTTTATTTCATTTTTAAATAAAAATCTAAAAATGTTTGGTTATTCCCAAAACATTCATGCCACTATTACTTCATTATTTTTTGCAGGCAGGTTTTTGTTATAGATCTCAGTGTTTGTAAATGGGTTATAGTGATGGTTACCTTTTTCCTCTGGTAGCATATTTAGTACACACTAGCACAAAAAATGCTGGTCAGTGGGGGTAAAGCTTTTAGTTGGGTACCAGCTTAGTTTCTCCATGTTCAATAAGATAAGTAATATCTTCAGCAATAGGGCCTTACCACCAGGTTGTGGTGGGTAACAACTAGCCTTGGTAATATCTCATAATGTTTTAGGAGTCTGTGGAACCCTTTTTGCCAAGACTTAATATGATGTAACCCATTCCTGGCACTAGAGGTTTTACTTGGTGGTTTAAGATGTCTAGTTGAGGCATTGTCTCCCCTATTATATGGTGACTCCATTAAAATTCCTTTTATATATGTATGTATTTTAGGAAGTTCTCACAATAGTAGGTTACCATATAGTTTTTCAAATATTCATTATTGTTAGCTGTCCTTCCTCATATTCTCTTTTTTGCTCTGCCCTTCCATCCTTCTCCCTATATAATCCTAATATATTAGCTTGGCATTGATATCTTTATAATGCTATATTCTTTTTCCCTTTTCTTGGAAGAGCTCTCCCTCCCCTTGTTCCTTATTAGATACCTAACCTCTATGGCTATTTGAATCAAAACACATATACCTAAAGCTTTAAAGATAACATTCACATAGAAGAGAAAATATATAATGTTTATCTTTCTGGATTTGGGTTACCTAACTCAGGATGATTGTTTCTAGCTCTATTCATTTACCTACAAATTTTATAATTTTATTTACTAACAGCTAAACAATATTATATTATGTAAATGCAACATAGTTTCATTATCCATGTTGATGAACATCTAGGTTGTTTCAAATTTACAGATATTATGAATAGAGTAGCATTGAACATGGATGAGCAAGTATCTTTGTAGAAGGCTCTAGGGTTCTTTGGGTATATGCCCAAGAGCAGTGTACAGCAGGATCTTGAAGTAGATCAATTCCCATCTTCCTGAGGAACAATTACACTGATTACCATAGTGACTGTACACATTTATACTCCCATGAGCAGTGGATGAATGTTCTCCTTCCCCTGCATCATTGACAGAATGAACTGTCATTGTTTTAATTATCTTAGCTGTTCTGACTCAGGCAAGATGAATCTCGCAGTAGTTTTAATTTGCATTTCCCTGATGTTGAAGGATGTTGAATATTTCTTTAAGTGTTTCTTAGCTACTGTGTTTCATCTTTTGAAAATTCTGTGCTTAGTTTTATATCACATTAAGTACATTATTTGTTTTTTTGACTAGTTTTTTTTGCTGTTGCTTTTGTTTTTGTTTTATTTCTTTGATGTTTTAAGTTCTTTGTATATTCTGAATACTAATCTGTCAGATGTATAATTTATGAAGACTTTTCTTTTTCTTAATTCTATTTGGAAATATTAATATATAAATGTTCTATTGTTATTTGGCTTGAGCAATGATAACCTTTGCTGTACAGAAGCTTCATGAGGTCTTATTTATTGATATTTGGTCTTAATGCCTCTGCTTAAAGCAGAGACCCACAACTGGAAAATACGCAGTGAGAAAGATTCTTGGGAGCACCCAGCACTAAGTGGCACTGCTTTATAAAATTTCTCCTCACAAGACTCAAGGATCTATGCAGAAGAGGAGGAAGAAATATTGTAAGAGATCAAGGTAGTGGATAACTCCATGAAACAGCATCTCACAGATGCCACAGGGCATCTGAACTCAGAAAGCCTGTAATAGCATGGACAAGAGCTATTTAAGCTCAAGTCATACAAATGCCAGAACCAAGAAGGGAAAGTAGATTCAAAGCCCTACCCTAAATCAAGATGATATTTGAGAATGATACCTGCTGGCAAAAAGAAAATCAGTTTGCCCAATGAAGTGTCACTGGGCATATCAACCACACCATAAGATAGTCCCTATACCCAAGAGTAGGTGACCAACATAAAATGGACTCCATGTTTTCCTGTGTGTGATTTGTTTGTTTGTTTGGGTTGCTGGTTGGTTTGGTACTCTTTGCCTTATTGGTTTGTTTGTTTGGTCAGTTGGTTGGTTTGTTATTTTTTATCTTGTTAGTTGTTTGGTTGATTTTATTTGTTTTGGTTTGGGATTTGGATATGACAGAGAGCTATGTTAAAAGCTATGTTCACTTTTAAAATGAAGTTGGGTGGGTAGGAAGCTAAGAGGGTCTGAGAGAAGTTGGGGAATGAATATGATTAAAATATTCTTTTGAAAAAGATTTAAATAATAACTGAAAAATTTCTGCACCCCAATAAGCCTTTCGGCCAACACAATAATCTGAATCAGACCAAATCAAACTGAATTAGAAAAGCTCAGGTTTAATGGATACAGATGCTCCCAGATGGCTTCCAGTACCCCAGAGAGGAAACAGAAAAGGAAGACCAGAAAACCATGTGTTTGTTCTCTGGAGGCAGCTTAAATACCCTTTGGTAGTGGTCTTGGGTATCGCTGGGGAGGGGTCATCGTTTGGCAGGCTTTCTCAGGGGGCAGACTCTGGACTAAGGCAACTCCCAGGGGAACTTCCATCTGAACATTCCAGACTCTTGGGATATATGGATGCCAGGAGCTGGGCTGTGATGTTTTAACCCAAACAATAATCATGATAATAAACAGAGATTAGAAAGTGAGCAGGAAGCATGCACTCCAGGTATGGTGTTCTGCCTCATCCTACTGTTGCTGGAAGGAGATGGAGCCATGGCTTCTTCACTGGGGCATGGCAGTAACTACTCAACAAACACCAACCTCTGCTCTTTTACATGATTTGCTTATCCAGCAGCTATTTTCCCAATTATGGTTCCTGTCTTAGTTATGGTTTCTATTGCTTGGAAGAGGCACTGTGACTATGGCAATTCTTAAAGGAAAACATTTAATTAGGTTGACTCACTTACAGTTTCAGAGGTTCAGCCCATTATCATTGTGGTGGGGAGCATGGAGGCAGATGTGGTGCCAGAGCTGAGAGTCTTACATCTTGCAGGCAACAGAAGGTTGATTGAAACACTGGGTGGTATCCTGAGCATAGGAAACCTCAGCGCCCACCCCCATGGTGACACAATTCCTCCAACAGGACCATACCAGCTCCAACAATACCCTCTGAGATTGTGGGGGCCAATTGCGTTCAAAGTAGCACAGTTGCCATTGCATTAGTTGAGAACTAGGCATCTAAATTTCAGGATCCAAGCACAGCTTTTGCTTTGTTCCCATTAAATTTCACTTCACTAGACTCATCATTCCAAGCTCACACACTCTTCCCAGGTCTGTATTGATTTATCCCGAGCCAAACAAAACCAAAAGCTTCATTGTGCTCATAGTTCTAATTACTTAAAGAACATCTTAAAACCTGGGAAAACACAGTGGTCCCTGCTGCAAGGTTCATGGCATGCTTTTCCCCTAGTGTAGCAGAAGCTTACCGGAAGCTGACTACAGTGAGCGTGGCTGTGTTTTCATGGCTAAGTATCTAGCTCCCTGGTTCAATGAGAAGCTCTTGGTGATAAGACAATGAAGCCTATGCCTTCTCCTTTATTCCATCCCTGTACTTGTGTGCAAACTGCTTTGCCACTTAGTGTTTGCTGAGGTTTTCTGTCCTACCCAGTCCTGAAGCCATTAAGTCCCAAAGAATCATCACATAGAGGTCTACATTAGTTATAAACTGATTGGTCCATTAGCTCAGGTTTCTTGTTTACTAATTCTTATAACTTACATGAGCCCATAATTCTTGTCTGAGTTAGCCATGTGGCTTGATACCTTTTTTGGTGAGGCAGTCACATCTTGCTTCCTCTGAGATTGGGTCATGACTGCAGAGTGAAGCTTCCCTCTTCCCAGAATTCTGTTCTGCCTTTACTTCCTGCCTGGTTGCCCCACCTATACTTCCTGCCTATCTACTATTGGCCAATCAGTGTTTTATTAAAAAATAATACAAGTGACAGGGTACACACCATTGTCCCACAGCAACTGAAGACTCTTCAATCTGCTGATGAGATGCTTCTGGGTTTCCTCCAGTGACTTCCCCTTCCAAGCTTGCCCTGGAAGAACAAAGTTTACAATTCATCCCTAGTCACCTGAAGTCTCAAACCAAGGAACAGCGCTTGGTTTCACGCCCTGTAACTAAATTCTGCCTCTCGGTATAGTCATCTTAGATGTCCACTAATTAAGAAAAATCCCTTTTTGTAGTCTTACTGGGAACAATCCCAGACAGAACAAGCAAAAATAGGCTCATTTTCACAATATGGTAGGCAAACACACATCTTATAGCACCCACTTCCCAACATTGCTTCAAAACTTAGTTCTTCCTACCATGATACCACACAAGCAAGCAAATGCTGTTCTCTGATAGGTCTCACTTTTGCCACACATGCAAGGTGACCGAATAATTCACGTGCACTAAGGTTTGGACAGGAACTGTCCCCTGATGCTCACATGCTTAAGTGTTTGATCTCCATTTAGCAGTGCTGTTTGGGAATGTTGTGGAATCTTCTACAGGTAGGGCCTTATTGGAGGAAGTGTGTCACTAGCCCTGGAGGGAAGGGTCTTGAGGGTTTAAAATTCTGCCCTGCTTCCCAGTCCTCCATTCCACTGAGGTGTGAGGAGTCAATGAGTCCCATAGACATATACCACTTGCCACCATTGCCTCTTGAATGATAATTTATCTCTTCAAACCATGAGCGAAGATACAGCCCTCTTAAGATGTTTTGTTGGTCCTTTGGTTTCTGTGATATGAAATGTAACAGATACAGAGTAAGTTTGCAAATGAACCACACAGTTTTTCAAGGAGAATACAGTTTTAATTTTCATGGATCTGAGGAAATAGATTTGGGAATAAATAGGTTGAGATGAGCAACACTTTGGTCCTAAGATACTTAGGAGTAGGAAGGTCATCTTAGTCTTCACCCCCACCCAACTTGAAGTAGATTTGATATGTTCTGTTCTTCATCAGAAGTTCCTTTGTATGTTTCTGCTCTGGGAAGGCCTAACTTCATCACCAAGTAGGCATTTTCAATAATTTGAAAATATAGGTGTAGGCATGCGTGTGTGTGTTGGCCTATTTTGCTATGTGTGTGTGCACATGGTCAGTGCCATAGCTCAGTCAACCCTGAGTGTCTGCACTAGCTTTCTTTACCTTATGTATGAAACAGTGTTTTAGGATATATGATCACTCTGTGAACTCTGAATTTGCATATATAGTTTTACTGTACTAGAGTTAAAACCTTACCTTTTTATTTAGACAAAAAAATATTGTGGGATTTATGATCACACTGCAAAAACCAATGCATTTGCTTTAGTTAAAGAAAACCAACCTTCAGACAAGAGACAGAGTCAGCAAGTAGTTGACAGAAAGTAATCACAGAGAGTCCAGGAAATGGATAGAGTTGCACAGGAAGTAGTGGTGTGTGGGGAGGGGTTTGAATGTGGTGGTCCTTTTTGATTTGCAGCAATGGAAGAGATGCTCGCTTTTTTTCTGAGATGTAGGCAAAGGAAGGCCAGCTAATTGTTCCTCAACCTCTCTGAACTAGCAGGTTTTCACCCCAGTATCTGACTCCCGGGTCATTATCGGTGAAATAGAATGATAGAGACTTAGTTAAAAACTACATTTGGCTGCAGAGGCAGAGGCAGTTCCAGAGGGATGCTGAAGTCGGCCAGGCCTCGGCCTGAGCAGTGGAGCAACGATCGCAGAGCCAAGCTGTAGTCAGTAGCTGATAGAACAGTAGATTCTGATGCAACCACTATGCCAATGATAAATCAACAGAACAGGTCTCTTACAGAGCCTGGAGCTTGCAGATACAGCTAGACTGGCTTGTCAGTAAGCCACCAGGATGCAGTATCCACTCCCATTCCTCATTCCTGGGGTTAAAGGTGAGCTATACAACACCCAGCTTTTCACATGGGTGCTAAGGATCTGAATTCAAGTTTGCAAAAGCCTTTGCCGCTGAGCTATCAGTCTAGACCCTGAAAACACAGCTTTAAAAGTAAAATCCTTGCTGTGGTTTCAACTCCTACTCAGCAGTGCTCCAGTTCTTAGTGTAAAACTTTTTGGCTTACATTCAAAAAGCACATTTCCAACAAACCCCCCGCCCCACATTACAAGCTGCCTTCCAACAAATGCCCGCGTAGACAGCAAGCTTACGGACTGAGCACCCATTGTCTTGATGCCCACCTTCCAATGCATCTTTATATTTGAAGTCCATCAGCCCACTTAGTAGGCCCTCAACCAGATCTCCTTTTAATTAATAGACTTGTGAATGACCACAACTGCCTTGTGGGACATGCAAAACACTAAACAGATGACAAAGTCACAGTGAGAAATCTGCTCGACACAGGGCGCCTTAATTTAAGCCATACGTAGTGGGAGGGGAAAAAAAAAACCCAGCATGGCAAGCACTCAGCTCAATGTATAGCTCTCAGTCTGTTTCAATTTATGTGCATCCCTGGCGTGCCGAATGTAACAGTCAGAGTGAAGGCAATGGTTCTGATTTATAGACACCTGTTAGCATAAGTCTGACCTGCACAAGTGACGCAAGCACCATAATCCAAAAGGGGACTACGTCTCTCGGTTGTATGGGGGAAAATCCCTTGCTGGTCAAGAGACTGTTAAACCTCGGCTGGGCAGGAGCCTCAGAGAAGATGTCCTACTATGTGCCAGGGAGCAGGCTTGTGCTGATGCCTGCCTGCTGGCATACAGGCCTGAGTGCCCCACCACTGTCAGCTGGCCCAGTTTATGGATGAAACCCATCTCCTGGGGCTGCAGGGAGGGGCTGGAGTGGTGGGTCCTTCATTAGAACCTGGCCAGAGGGCAGCTCGCATCATAAAGGACAGCTGTCTAATTGGATGTGCTTGTGTGTGCCGTCTTAGCTTTTACAATGGGAATAGGCTACCCGGCCTTTCTAATTAGATTGTTAAACATAATAGCTGACTGGCACAGCAGTAAAGAATTTGCCCTTCTCTTTGTAAGCACAAAATAGGGCTCAGGAAAGATGCAGGGTTTTTCCAGCCCATTTCCCCCATCATTGTATCTGATGGTAATGAGATGGAGTTTATTTCTTTTTAAAAGCGCTCAAAGGAGGAGAGGTCAGGTTGAAGTTCGAACTAAATGTGAAAACACACACAGGCAATACAGTAGCCAACTTCAGCTTCCCTCCAGCCTCTCGTCGCCCCTAATTGGTGTCTTGTTGGTTGTCTCCAGTGAAAGAGCAAGGAATTAAAGGAGATTGGAAATTGAATTACCCTGTCACCCCTCAAGGTGGTCTCCAGACCTGAAATCTCAAAAAAATCAGTGGAGCAGGGTGGGAAACGCTCCCATGCAGACACTCTTTCCTGTCTCCAGAGTCCCCTGAGAGGCAGTAGGAAGTGGAAAGAAAACAGAGAGTAAAGGAGGGGAGAGAAGGCCGGGGGTGTAAGCGGAGGACACAGCTAGCTGACATCATTGTCCCAGCAGCTTGCAGAGCCTCAGATATGACATCTTCACTCTTGGCTCCAACATTATCCAAAATTCCTCGAGCCTCTCATTTTTAGACTCTTTGTCATCACGTCTCACCATGTGTCACCTTGGAAACACCTGTCAGATATTCCGAATGATTCACGTGTCACATTTAGGTGTGCTCGTGAGTTGTATTTCTTGGTATCATAAGAGTTGTTCACTGTACTGTTACTTTGCACGGAAAACCATGACGCTGTAGGGCAGCTGTGACCACATAAATGTGGTGACCATCATGGCAGTGTTCCACTCGGGAGCTAGAAAGCCACCGAGACCTTGGTCACGCAGCAAGCTGCCATTCCCTATACAAACCGCCATGTAAGAAGGCATTCTTTCTTCTGAGATCGCCGTATCAACACCATGATCCCAGAGGTCATCCATGCAGTGCCAAGAGGAAGAGGAAACAAAACTAAACAAAAACCTTAAACGCACTCAGAGCTTCCAGCGTGGCCTGCCAGATCACCACCACAAAACCACCTTTTGCCATTTTATTTCGACATCCTCCCGGAGGGATGGCCACCCAATTTTCAGAAATATACATGATAAAGAGATGAATAAGTATTTGGATGAGTAAGGACTGTCTATGTTTCTGGGAGTATTTCAACCATTGGTTTATGTTCCCCTTCTTTTGCCCGTTGAATGTTCTCCCTCTCTGACTTTAATCTTAAAATAGCTTTTTCAAAGTTCAGAAGTGACTGTCAAAGTAAATTCTATTTATGATCTTTTGCTCATTTACTACCTGAGTTCAGACATTCAGTCTTCTCCTTGACAATCATATTTTGCTGGGCACTCCCTGTCCACGGGGACACTTTCAAGTGCATAGGCCAGGGGCTCTCTCTATCCAACTTGCTTGTTCTTTCTTTATTAATTGGAGCCAGCTACTTGGAGCTAGGACACTTGTCTGACTCACTGCAGCCTCCCCATGTCCTCTGTGAGATCTGACTGCTTGTCACCGTCATTTCCTATCCTGCTCCTTAAAGCTGTGCCCTTTAGTGCTGCTAATCTTTGGGTCAACCTTTAGGTACTGTTCCTCCGTCTGCCCATGGCAAATATATGTGACGTAGTGCCTAACACTGTCTTCCTATAGCAGTTCCTCAGGAACCCAGGTGCTGTGAGTCCCTGCACTGCTCCCAGTGCTGTGAGTCCCTGCAGTGGCTCCTGGAGAGCCCCGGTGCTGTGAGTCCCTGCACTGGCTCCTAGGAAACCCCGGTGCTGTGAGTCCCTGCCCTGGCTCCTAGGGAACCCCGGTGCTGTGAGTCCCCGCAGCTGCTTCACAGCTCTCCTGAGACTCGTTTCTTGTAGCTGAGTGCTAATCAGAGGTGGAGCGTGTGCTTTGCATACATGAAACCTTGAACTCAGCCTCCACTACCAAAAAACCCAACAAAGGAAAGATGTCATCCCCAAATGTCACTTGGATTTTCCTGCCTTCCAACCTTATGCGGAGGAGAACTGAGAAGAGAAAGGAAGAAATTCACTTGACTCGAAACAGGTGCATCTGGGTCATAGCATTTCTTCTGTTTGTCTCTCCAGATTTTCTGTTTCTTTTGTAGCTTTATGAGATCCTGGACTGGTGAAGGAATTTGGCCTGCTGACACAGTTGTAAATGAGGCCTACATAGACAAATGATTACTAAGTCTACGTTCCTTCATGATGAGAATAAGCAACTACGATGTTTTATCAAAGAGTCACTATGGCCCCTTTCATATAGCTTACAAATTTTTGACAATTGAACCATAAAATCAGCAGAGACATTGACCCTTGCTCCAAACCTGTGAATCAAAGAACTTTGAAGACACTTGTGGACAAGTGGGATTGTGCAGCCAGGGAAAACCCAAATATTGGCTTTGTTTTGAAATGGGAGCTCCTTCTGCATTCTGAGACCATTCGATGTTTCACATTCCAGACTCCATTCTGCACACATGGGTGACTTTCTGCCGGTGTTCATGGAAAATGGCTTAAAAGGCCTTGAAACTGAGAAGTGGATTATGCCAGGGGCTAAAATTACTTGAGAACTTTTTGATCATACAGGTTTTGGAAGACCATCAATTTGACACATGTGTCTATAACGATGCGAAGATATGTGTGTCCCTGTCCCTGTGATACCACATTACATAGGAATAGAATGGGGTTACTACACAGGCCGATCGTGTTTTATTTAGTTTGGGACAGGTGTTGCACATAACGTCGCAAACACCAGTCATGACACTTGGCTGCACTTGCATTCCTGGGGTCCTTTGCTTCTGAGAGTTTATTGACAGATGATTCTGCTCCTCAAATTTCTAAGAAAATAACTTTTCATCGACATGTGAACACATTGTGCTTATTTTGCAAACACAAGTATCAGGCGACGGAGTTCTGCATGTGTGTGGCAAACGGGAGCTGGAATGGAGACTTGCCAAAGAGGAGGGGAGAACAGCAGATAGATGGTCCCTTGCTTATTCCATTTTTGTCCCATTTTTAGAATGAATTTCAGGAAAAAAATACTCCTGAAATTCAAACATCGTAAGACGTTAGTCTTCAATGGTTCAAAGTTGAACCTTCTCTGGATCTCATTTCATTTCAAAAGGGAGAAAAAAAGAAGAGGAGAAGGATAAAGTCCCAAGGATTGCTCTTGAGCCTTAGGCAGGTGTGATACCCAGCCACTTGGTTAGACTAACAGGTACAAACAGGGGATCTGTTTGATTCAGTCACTGACAGCCAGAGAAATACTATTCTAAGAAAACAAAATGAGATTGAAGACTCAGCACAAAGCCTGAGAAGGACCTGAATTTATGCCCACAAATGCTCAGCTGTTCAAGGAGGGGAGGCTGAGAGACCCCTCCTGGAGCCTTCCCAACAGTCCTATTGGGCCTCTCAGCATTATGGGAGCATTGTGACTTGACTGCAGTTCATCATGCTGTAATCCTGGCCTTTAGGGTGGCAGCGTTAAAAGGCAGCAGGGCTTTTTGTTTGTTTGTTTGTTTGTTTGTTTGTTTGTTTTTCGAGACAGGGTTTCTCTCTACCTTTGAAGCCTATCCCAGAACTCTTGTAGCCCAGGCTGGTCTAGAACTCACAGAGATCCACCTGCCTCTGCCTCCCGAGTGCTGGGATTAAAGGTGTGCGCCACCACTGCCCAGCCGGCAGCAGGGCTTTTCAGAAGTGGGGCCTGTGGGAGTCGGTTGGGCACTGGGATTATGCCAGCTCTTAAACACAAAGTAAGATCCTGAGATCAGTTGGGGAATGGATTGGGCTTGAACTCACCATGAGATATCAGTTATTCGTGTGTACATCTGTCTGGGTTGTGATGCCATCTGCCACGAGGTTCTCCATGAAAGCAAGCAGAAGCTTCAAACCTCTGGACGTATGGACCAAAATGTGTCTTTTCTTCATAAAGAAAGCAATAAGCCTTAGGCATTTTGTAACAGTAGTGAGCAACAAATAATATG
This sequence comes from Dicrostonyx torquatus, assembly GCA_028555095.1. Classification (NCBI taxonomy): domain Eukaryota; kingdom Metazoa; phylum Chordata; class Mammalia; order Rodentia; family Cricetidae; genus Dicrostonyx; species Dicrostonyx torquatus. The sequence goes on from JAQHUG010000124.1 coordinate 5,039,482, forward strand.
GTACCATAGGATGGTTTTTCCAGCGCAGAACCAATGCCTCCCTGCAGCTAAAGCAGCAGGCACAGCAGGCACGTTGGAATCTCATACAGACAGAGAGGGTACCTATGCAAGTATGTCTCTGCAGACTGAACACTAAGACCTCATAGTGACAACCCCTAACCCGGCAAAGGCTACAGAGATTCAAACAGAAACGGGCAAAGGCAGAGTGCTAAAGCCAAGGGCATTGAGGAAGCAAGAACAACTTATCGGAAGCCCATTAGTGGAAAGTTCATAGGTCATCCTGCAAATGGACGTCCTCTGGGAAGGGTGCACTGTGTCGAGGTCCCCATCTCGGGCGCTGTGTCAGTCCTTGTGGTCCAGTAGCTTTGCCTTCTCCATGCCTTTCAGGCTCGAGGTGACTGCAGCCTGGATTTCACACTTTGAAATGATGGCAGGAAGGAGTCAAGGGACCATTTCACAGCATTGAAGATTCCAAGCAATACAGACTTCAGATTTACTGGATACAGCTATGCCTGGTTGTGACATCTCTGTCTCACCCTTCGCTAGGAAGGCAGAGTAGAATTGTGACAGAACCCAACAAAGCCACACAGCCTGGGATATTTGTTAGCTCAGAGAAAACACTGCAGCCCTTGAGGTGTTTGTCTGTCCGTGGCTTGTGAGGGTCCCAGCATGACCAGGATAGCAAAGTGGTGCTACCTGGCTTTCTCTGAGTTCTCAGCAACATGAGAGGATGCCACTCACCTGAGCTGCACAGCTGTTGGCAGAACACAGAGACTACCTGCCGCTCAGCTCCCAGTTCTCCCAGGACATAGTAACGGTTCAGTCTGGGATGTGACACACTAGTGAAGAAAGCATAAATTCTGGCGATGGGTGCCTGAGGGAAAACTAAGCAATCCTAGCCCAGATGGATCAATAACGAAAGGGAAGAAGTCTCCAACAATTTTGTGGTTATAGGACCTTGGGTTATACTGTTTAGATCCAGGCTAGAATTTTTTAATGGGCAGATCTTTTTAGTGTGATTAAGAAACAATGTGAGATGACTCAGTATAAATAAAGTATACCCATGTTTGAAAAAAACTTCAAAAGCGGGGCACGACAGGACACACCAGCAATTTCAGCCCTGGGGACACAGAGACTAGGGACTCCTCGCCAGCCAATCCAGTTGAAATTTTGGGCTCCAAATTCAGTGAGATGCTCTATCTCAAAAACAAAACAAACAACAACAACAACACCAATAAAAAAAAATGGAGAGAGATGGCGGGAGACACCTGACGCCAATCTCTGGCCTCTACACAGGCATGCAATAGTGAATGAGCAAGGCACGTGCACACACACACGTATGCATACAAGTGCACACGTGTATTTACTATATGCACACATATACATACACATGTACATACTACACAAGAGATGTGTTTTTCTTCTGAGTTTTTCAGCAGTAGGCCTCTGAGTGCACACATGGCATTTGCTAAGGCCCCGAAGATAAATGCACTGTTTATTCATCCATCCACCCATCCATCCATCCACTCACTCACCCATCCATCCATCCATCCATCCATCCATCCATCTATCCATCCACTCACCCATCCATCCATCCATCCATCCATCCATCCATCCATCCATCCACTCACTCACTAACTCACTGATCCAGCACAGGTGATGAATGGAATACCATGGGTCCCATTTACAGGCAGCTTGGATGCGAGGGAAGGGAACAGACACACAAACACAACTAAATTAAAAAGAAAATGTAAATATTCCCAAATAGAAAAGAAGAGCACGCACATAAAGCACCACGCCCAAGCACTGTTTTTGTCTAATAGCTCCCACGGTTCTCCTTCCCTCTGGCAGAGGAGGCTGTCAGTCAGCATCAGCCAGTTGCAGCTCTCTAGAGTGGGGGAAACTGGCAGAGTTTCCCCATCCCCAGCCTCATCACCAAGGCCCTCTGTCACCCCGTGCTGGAAAACAATATGTTTCTCTTCCAGCTGCAACTGAGGAGAACATGCAGCCCAAACCCCAGCCTCGGGAGAAGAACCAAGCCGGGTCTTTATGCCTGGTATGCCATCAAGCATGTTTCTGTGTTGTCAACGATTAAATGATTAGGAGAACATAGTCAAGATCAAAAGGCAGCACATGTCACAGGCAATCAGGAAGCAGTCCCAGCTGTGACAGAAGGGATCCCCGCTGGGGCAGTACCTGCTCCCCCCCCCCCCGCAAACCATGTGGGCTCAAGATGAAGCTGGGGAGGGCCACTTGAGAGCCGCTCATCTCAGTCCCATTAAGAGGGTCGCTATCCCAGAAATACAAACGTCACAGCTAAAGTGGGATTTGAGATCAACTGAAGAAAAGGAGTTGGGCGGGAGTAGGGAGGAATCCAGTCAATAGCTTACGGATTAGCAATTCTTTCTCCAAGAAGTCTCCAGAGGAATGTTTACACGTGCTAGGCAGAGCTCTCCTGACTGGTATATTTGTCAAAGCACGTTTTAAATCACATGTATATGTTCTCGTGCAGAAGTGTATCATCTATGACTCAAGGGCGCCTCGGCGGATCCCCAAATTGTCAAAGCAGTTTTGATATAGACATCTTTTTATTTATCCTGTCGCTAATTCTCCAGGTTGGGATGTGGAAGCATGGGCCAGGGAAAACAGCCCCTGAGACTCACCCCCAGAGGGATATTCACAGTGAAGATCGCCTACAGCAGCACGGAAAAAAGAGGCATGGAAATGGAGCTCTATAGGGTCACAGTGGCTTTCAGGCTCAGAAGGCTTACAGTTGGACTTAGATGTCCCTGAATGGTCCAAGCTGTCCACCAAATGCCTCCCGGGCTTCAAGGCTCCACAGCGGGAATCCAGCTGGGCTCTGAGCACAGTCCCATCCAGGCACTAGGCTTGGGGAGGACCTGGGTCAGCTCATGAGGTCACAGGACCGAGGGACAGTTTCATCCTCCATTGTGTCTCACACAAAGCTGCAGTGAAGTCTGGTGACTCACCCTTGGTTGAAGAAAGTGACTGTAATGTCCAAACCTGACTCTTTCTGTGACCATCCAGTCCACAGCGGCAGCCACCACAGCTCTCCACTGTCCTGGAAAGAACCCCTGCTTTCCCAGCCTGAGGGGACCTTGGTCTTCCATGTGGAAGTCACAGGGGTTGCTTACCTGTACCTCTGGGTCAGTACTTCCTGCAGTGTTGCAGCTGTGACAAAGACAAACCAGCCGTGCCAAGAAGAAAGGCTGCCTTTACCAGGGTCTTCTATCTCATACCATTGGGCTGGGAGACCCCATACATCTTTTCCTTCACTCAGACTCGTCACATGGCCCCAGCCTGTCAGTTCTGACTCCCACACCTGATGGCTATAGAAAATCACTTCCTCACAGGGACTTGAGAGGGCCATGGACTTAAGAGTTTGATACAATCATTAAAAATATCAGTGCCATCTCAGGTGGAGAAGCCTCCCTTACCCAGTTCTTAAGGAGAGGGAGAAGTGTGTTCTGCTTCCAGGTACCTTATTTACACTCTCTGCAGGGCACCACACTGCCTTCTGGGAAGCCAGAAACTCCTAAAGAAGTCTTTGAGGACGGTCATTCAGAAGTGTGGGCTGACAGCACTCCCTTCTGTTAATCAAAGGAAAGCCTTGGGAGTGTGCAGAGTAAGAAGAGCACAGGATCAAGACTCCCCTCTAGGGAAGGAGGGGTCTCCAAACCAAAAGGAGCTGCCTTGGGCATTCAGCCACACCCCAGAGGTCACCATCCGTGCTATTCCTCCTATCTTCTTTATGATTTGGCTCTCTCTTTCTAATTCTAGAGGTGCTCGAGCAGGCCTCTGCCAGGTAAGAGGTGATACCCCTTTCCATGGGGAGCCCTTGGCGGGGCTCGGACAACATTCAGAGAACATGGGAGCTTCACTGGAAACCGTCTGCCAGCCCTTCATGATCGAAGATTCAACAGGCAGAGTGGCCATCCAGAGCCAGGCCAGACCAGCATACCCAGCATCCTTCTTCTGATGCTCTGCATTTCTCTTCCCCACAGAAAAACTAGAGAGCTGAAGGAGTGAGTGGGGTAGGGCAGCTCAGCTCATGTCTATCATCCCAGCACTCGAGAGGCAAGGGGAGCTTGAGGTTAAGGCCAGTCTGACCTGCACAGTGAGCTCTGCCCCAATCAGAAAGGAAGGAAGGGAGGAAGAAAAGAAGGAAAGGAGGGAGAGAGACAGAGAGAGACAGAGAAAGAGAGAGAGAGAGAACAGACCACTGGGATGCTTGTTAGAGATAAACACTGTTGGGGCATCCTTCTTCTGGCCCCCTTCTTCCATTGGTGGTAAAATTTTCTGGAACCTTCCAGAAGCTTTTTGCTTCCCTGTACTAACCTGTGTTGGACTAAGTGTGTTCTTCTTGGGGTCTAACAGCAGACAGGTCACTCTGTGGGAGGAAGGAAGTGAGGAGAGGTTGTGGGCTAAGTGTAATATCTGTGTCCTGGACTCTGCCACCCAAGTGTGGAATGGAGCCACAGCCACAGCAGACTGCTTCTCCTCACCAGCTGGCGGACCCTGGACACCCCTCAGTGGGTGACATCAACTTAATACAAAGGCTATTTTGCTAAGACCCAAATCTTTATTAAACTTAGGCTAGTACACATCATGTCACTTGGTGAGCCAGGCTGAACATGGAGGACCCTTCCAGGTGCCTTAGAGAAGATTTTTGGTGCTCTCTAAAGGCCACTGTGTTGACAGCCTTGCTGGTCTTCCCGTTGTTTGTGCAAAGAAGCTGATGGGGGAAGGCTCTGCTCCCTGGAGGCTGGAGGCAGCCCTGTACCTCGCGCTCCGCCCCTAGGCTTTCTATTGTTAGGCTACAGGGCCAGAGAGCACCTGAAGACACCGGGCTTCACCACAGCCACAGAGCTTACTACAAAAGCAGACACCTAGGAACTCCGGATTTCTTAGCCAAACTTATCCTCTGTATCCTCGCATGCAAAGGAAATAGGTGTTAAGGATTCTGTGAGGACAGTAGAGAGGCTCAGGCTTATTGGAGAATGTCTTCTACAGGCTGTAGACAGGGCCACTAGCTGCCCAGTTCCTGTGGAATTTTCTGGGAGCTTGCTTAGGCACTGGCTTTCAACTATGCTTCCAAAGATAGGCTAAACAATGGAAACAATTCCTTGTCATGATTAAACTCTCCCCGCTTTAAAGTTAGTCCCAGGAAATTAGAATACCGGTAATTGTAGGAAGCCACACAATCCCTACTGTTTAAAGTGGAGTCATTTACAGAAATCAGCAAGGCAGACTTCTCAAAGGCGATATCCTCAGTGTGTGTTGTCCTATAACTTGAAGCCACCAAAGGGTCAACAAATCCCAGTGGCTCTCAGTCTCCCAGTTATTAAGACCACTCCAGTAGAGATAACAGGGAATTGTTTGTTGAGAAATGCTGTGACATGTTGGCCTTTCCTCATACAAAGGGAGGGGTGTAGTGGTGTGTGTGAGTGTGTGTGTGTGTGTGTGTGTGTGTGTGTGTGTGCATGTGTGCATGTGTGTGTGCATGTGTGTGTGTGTGTGTGCACCTGTGTGTGTGTGATTAGGGACAGGAGTTGAAGACTCTGACTTTTAAGTTTTCTTTATCATTATGTTTTTTTAAAAAAAAAATAGAAAAACCAGGTCCTTTCTCCACTGTCCATGCTTAGTATAGAGAAATATATGATTGTGGTCAGTTCCAGGAATAGAACCACAATTCCTATTCACAAATGAGTCGATGTACTTGAAAGCACAATAAAGCAAAGTGGTGCTGCATATTGCTTATGTTGACTTTTCTAGAATGCACTGTGCTTTTATTCTATCTTTTCTGCCAAGAGAGGCAATAAATGCAGCAGCAGACGGCAGCAGAGAAATTGCGGCTACCTCTACAAGCACGTGTGGCTGAATCCGGGGGAACTTGTATACTGTTTGGCCAAGTCACAGCCATGCACCGAAGCTGGGAAAGGAGATATGGTGCCTGTTCTTAACGTCTGTGTCCAGTACGCTGTGCCCGGCTCTAAGTAACTCAGTATTGTGAAGAACGGTGGCTTCAGGCCATGCCCTGCCCTGGATGACTCCATTTTTACAAGCAGAAGTTGGTTCTATTTTCAGAGCAGATATAGAGGCAGGATGACTCTTTTGTCATAACATTGGAACATGTGCCTCTAGCACTATCCACGAGCACCACACTAACAAATAACTTAATCCTACAAATTATGCCCATCATAAGCTTATCAAAGAAGAGTGGAAGTGGGTGCATGGGTGTATAGAAACGTGGCCTCACGGGTGTATAGAAATCACGTATGAAAACTATGCCTGGGAACTTAAGAGAAGATAGCAGTTTAAGAAAATGCATAACATCCTCACTCAGACCACGTAAAATGAAGGAGACCTAACATTGTAATGGCAACTGTACTGGCTGATTTTGTGTGTCAGCTTGACATGAACTAGAGTCCTCAGAGAGGAAGGAGCCTCAGTTGAGGAAATGCCTCCATGAGATCCAGCTGTAAGGTATTTTCTCAATTAGTGATCAACAGGAGAGGGCCTAGCCCATGGTGGGTGGTACCATCTCTGGGCTGGTGGTCCTGGGTTCCATAAGAAAGCAGGCTGAGCAAGCCATGGAAACAAGCCAGTAAGCCCAGCCCTCCATGGCCTCTGTATCAGCTCCTGCCTCCAGGTCTCTGCCCTGTGCAAATTCTTGCCCTGATTTCCTTCGGTGATGAACAGCAATATGGGAGCGTAAGCCAAATAAACTCTTTCCTCCCCATCTTGCCTTTTGGTCACGGTGTTTTGCTGTATTGATAGAAACCCCAGCTAAGACAGGGACAGAATCCTTCATCTACCACCAGTATGTGCGACCATCTGGAAACCAGCAGACAGAGAACGTCTAACTCCCCTGGGCTCGGCTGGCCGTGTTATCCACTGCTTGGCATGTGCGTGCATTCAATTTGGGTTGCCTTCAGGCATTCCATGTTCCCCATATGTCTGGATCTACTGCTCTGCCACCACGGAGGCTCCTTCTAGCCTGCTACTTAGTGCACTGTGTGCACCTGCTCAATCGAGTTTGTTACTATCTATCCAACTGTGTCTGATCAGTTCCCTTTCTCTATTCTCAGAAGCCCCAGCCCAGGATGCTGCAGCTTCTTTAACCAGTCTGCAGTTAGCCTGTAACCTAAAATTACACATCGATAGGGATATGAGTGCAATATGCAACTGGGATCTGAGGATTGATATTGGAAATGAAGGGTGTAATAAAAGAGGCTGTGGCCACCACCAGAATTACTCAGAAAGTTACGGCCCATGAGAACAATGCCCCTTGTGACTTTATTGTTACTCTGCTGACATTGCCGAGAGACATAAGTCTGCGGTCTGTCACACAGCACAGTCCTGATGGTCTCTGCCACTGTGACACATTCCCATGCTCATTCTTTCTTTCGGGACTGTAACTCCTGTCGGGCCCACTCTTTCATTTCGCTGTCACCAGCTGTCTTATCTCCTTTCTCTCAACACGTGTTTCCTAGGCCACAGCTGCAGAATGAAGGCCCTGTACAGAATGACCCACCCAGTTCAGGTCACCTCCCCAGAGCACCACTCAGCCCATCCTATGCACACCACACATGCCAGCCACTCTGACTCTTCCTGTGCCCTGGTTTGTGTGATCACGTTCTCGGCAAACAATGTATTGGTAAGAGGCAATAATGACTCTAGGAAGACACAACCCTTGCCCTCCCAGAGTTAGACACCTAGCAAAGAGACACACACTGCTGTCATGTGACACAGCAAACATTAAACACACATTGTCCTTAGCTACAAAGTATGACACAGTTGGGTATAATTGAATCCTTGGACCTGGTTTGCATGGCCCATGGAGTTTCCTGGGAACATGAAAAAGAAGTAAAGCTTTAAGGACGTGAGAACAACTAGGAAAGGGTGGGCGAGTTGCCAGCATCCCGGGCAGAAGATGCAGCTTGGATCTTGTTGGAGCATCCTACACGGGACTCCTGCTTCCTCCCTCAGAGCCCGGAACAAGCACTGCATATTACATACCATGGGCACAGTAGAGGGGATAGGGGAAGTCCTCGTGTGCTCATTGCCCTTACATTGCTGTGGGTCTGGCAGAATCAGTGTAAGAAAGGATGGTTTCATTTGGACTCAGGGTCTCGGAGGCCTCATTCCATCCAAGCAGAGAAGCCTGGAAGAGTGGCCCAGTCCATAGGGGTAGAAGCAGGTGGCTAAGGTGGCTTGTATTGTGGTACACAGGCAAGTAAATAAAGATGGGGCCTGAACCGGGGTCTGGGTATGATGCTTCAAGACCATTCCCTACTGATTTACTGCCTTCTCCTAAAGATTCCACGCTTTCCTAAAGCGCCACCACCCACTGAGAAGCAGTCATTCAAAGCAGAAGCCTGAGGGTACCCCTTCACATTCTAGCCATAGGGCCCTGCTTAGTTTAAAAACTTACTTTTTGTTTGTTTGGTTGGTTTTGATTTTTGGCCAGGCATGGTTACACATTACATGTGCCTGGAGTCTCAGAATTAGGAAGAATGAGTCAGAATTATGAGTTCAAGTCCAAAGTGGGTAACATAGGGAGACCCTGTCTCAAAAACAAATGTAGGTTTTAGTTATTGAAGTGTGATGAAGCCAACAGCTCAGGGGATGACTGCCCTTTAAAAGCTAGCTTGTTACAGTTCCCAAGAGAAGCTCCAGACCATGTGGGGAAGGGAGTATCCAGGGACGAGGAGTGAGGAAAGCTACAAGGAGACACCTTACCTAGCTTCCGTAGGAAGAAGCAGGCTGGGCCGAGAGAGCAGGTTTAGGGATTGGCTTGTTTAATAATTTCAGCAAGATATGGGCTGTCGCCACTAGTTTGATACCTGAGATGGTTAGAAGGGGAACAGTGTTCCACACTGTGGTTGTCCTATAAAGGGAGACTGAGTGTGGGTTCTGGGCAGCCTGCACGCTTCTGAAATGAGCTCCACAGAGCAGAATCCTTGTGACTTTGGACAGTGGCCTACTGGAGAGGGACAGTCCTTTCCTGGGGCCCACAAGTTCCAGTTGAGAATGTCTGACTAAGTTGAACACACAGCCCTTGGGGGCTTGCTGCTTGCCTGGGGGGGGATGCACAAGAAGCAGAAAATACAACATAGCTAAGCACAGAGTCAAGACCCCTGACCAGGTTTTACAGAGTTGGCCTTCTCAGCTGAGGAAAGGTCTGGGATGAGCTCTGAAGGATGGACAGGAGTCAGAGAAAGAGAAAGAGGAACGTGTTGGTCCATGAGGGGCAGAACACAGGGGAAGGAAAACTCTTTAAATGATGAAAATCACCCTGTGTGGCTGGACGAGCCCCCGGCAGAAGCAGGAGGAGGGGTGGGCTCCGGGAGGTGAGCAACATGGCAGAATACGCCCGAGGACACTGTATGGAAGTGAGTCAGAGGGTAGCAAGGGAACATGCAGGACAGAGAGTGTGGAGGTGAGCAGATGCAAGAGAATTTTTCCCAAAATAGGGGTAGGATTTGTGAAACACTGCCATTAGGCAGGCCTTTCCGGGAAGAGCACCCACAGGCTTTATGTGGGATGGAGAAGGTGAACCTCAGCCCTCATAGGTCACATTCTCTTAGAGACTTTGTAGCAGGATCCTGAGCTTCCAGGTCTCTGAGGGGTGTTTCCCTGAGTCCATCACTGAAGGACTGAGCAAGACAGCTAGCGCAGCACTTTGCAAAGTGCCCATGTGTTCACTTTGCTGTTGCTGGTCTTGGGCAGTCTTGGCCACCATCTGCCCCCAAACAAAGGGGCACAGTCACCCTATCCTAACATTTCAGATCCAGTCACTATGTTCAACACACAAGCAGGCAGTCCTCTTTATGTCCTGAACCTTCCCCCTTTCTTCCCCAGCAGCTGTCTTAGGCTTTTTAGTACTCTGATGAAACGCCAAGACCCAGGCAAAACCCAGGAAGGAAAGATTATTTGTTTGTTTTGCTTTGCTTTTTATTTTTGTTTTTTCTTTCATCTTGTACTTTCATTTAACAAGCCATCACTGAGGGAAGTCAAGGCAGAAACCTGGAGGCAGGATTGGATGCAGGGGTCACAGAGGGGTGCTTATGACGTGCGTTTCATGGCTTTCTCAGCCTGCTTTCTTACAGAATCCAGGACCACCAGCCCAGGAATGGCAACTACCCACAGTTGCCTGGACTCTCCCCGATCAATCACTAACTTAAAAAAATAAATGTCCTACAGGTTTGCCTACAGCCCAGTCTTATAGAGGCATTTTCTCCACTGTGGTTCCCTCCTCTCCCAAAAGCTATGACTGTAACTTCTGCCAAGTTGCCATAAAATTAGCTATCCCAACAACAGAACCCTGAATTTATTCTGGACTTTATGGAGAATTAGACTATCTCAGCACTAGGGGATCTAACTGTAAATTCTTCCAGTGAGATGCATGCGCAGGACGGCAGAACTTGCAGAAAGCATTCTCCAAAGTCCTTCGCTCTTCCAGTCAGGACTCGGCTGAGATGACCGGAGTCCATGCTGCCGTCATGAACTGTGAAGAAGTCTGGCGAGGTTCTGTGATATTGTAAAAGAAAGGCTTGAGAAAACTGGGATCCCTACTGTCCGTGGAGGCCCAGCCGAGCCCTAGACACCCTATTCTAGATGGATTTCCTTGAGAAACGCAAATTTACATATGCTGCTTAATGCATTGCCCTGCTGGACTGTTATGATTGGCAACAAACTTAGAGAAACACGGCAACATCCCAGGATCTAGCATCAGGTTTATCTCTGAGGACATGGGGCTGTAAAAGAGCAAGTTAGATATGCCTTCAAATTGATTGTAACTGTGTACAGGAGGAGTGAAACGGGAGAGAGACCAAATCTAATATTAGAACGACACTTTTCCGCTCACTTGGCTAGGCGCTTCTAAAACTAAGTAAATGTTGTGAAATTTTTCTTAGAAAAAAGAATATACTGTTGAATTTAATCTCACTTTTACATCGAAAGAGTCTATGTTGCTGCTTCCTCTTAAAATCGTGCTTTTTAAAACAAGGCTGGGGGCAACTGACGTTTTAAAGGTCCCTTCTATAGAGTAACACAAAGCCGAAAAATCCTTTTAAAACATAAATAAAAACAGGAAAAAAGCAGCATCATTTCCTTAGATCTGGTTGAAAAAGAACTGTACAATTTTCATGACCCTTTTGTTCCCAAGCATTATTTCAGGAATAAGACAAAATATGAAAAATTTTATGAAATACGTGATATTTCAATAGATAAGAATAAAATCTGTTTCAAAAAGCTGTGAGCCACACTTTCAGATTGCAGGGTGGAAAGCTATAATAAAATATTCAAAGAGCGGTTTCAGAAAATAAGAAAATGTCCTCTTTGTCTGTATATAAAGGACCATGCTGCATATCCCCAAATTCATACGCTGAAGCCCCACACTTCATGCCTGGAATCATGGGTGATAACCAATTTTATACCTTAGTCAGGCTTTGATTGCTTGATAAGCACGCCAGGACCAAAAGCAACTTGGGGAGAAAAGGGTTATTTCAGTTTACAACCCTCAGGTCACACCCCATCTCTGAAGAAGTCAGGGTAAGAAGTCAAGGCAGGACTTGAAGGCAGGACCTGCAGCAGAGGCCATGGAGGGAGGCTGCTTACTGGAGTGCTCTTCATGGTAGTTTGTTTTCTTGTACCATCTTGGACCTCCTGCCCGGGAGTGACCAATCACAGTGAGCTGGCTTCTTCCACATCAGTCACTGATCAAGATAATACCCCACAGCCTTGGCTACAGGCCAATCTGATGGAAGCCTTTTCCCAATGAAGAACCCCTCTTTCCACACATGTCAAAGCTCCTGTCAAGCTGACAGAAAGCAACAGCATATCACAGCACCTCCAGCTGACTGTGAGAGCCCCTCTGCGGGCTCACACCCTGTCTACCTTTTACCCTCGTGTAGGCATGATTCCCACCCATAGAAATAAGTACTGTGGTGGAAGAGTGATTGTCAACTTGACAGGATCCATAGTCATCTAGCAGACACACAGCTAAGCATGTGTGTGCAGGAAGTTTCTAGATTGAGTAGAGGTAGGAAAACTCACTCTACCTGTTGCCAGCAACATCCTGTGGACTGGGATCCTTGGGAAGGAGAGGGAGAAAGTGGGATTAACATTAGCATCCATTGCATTCTGTTTTACCACATTTTCCTCACCGGGATGGACTATGATCCCTAGGAACTCTAAGCCAAGATAAGTCATCCCCCCACCATTTTACCACATTTACCATTGACCACAGCAGTGAGAACAGAACTGCTGCCATCCTCAGCAGGTTTCCCTAAATGGCTTTTGTCCGGTCAATAGTTCATCTCCTACTGTCTGCAAGGATCATCCCTCTTGCCTAGTAGTGTCACCTGAATCTACTAGCCAGAGAAAGTTGGAGCCAGCAGCTTCTGGGCACTCTCCCCATCCCAAATGGGGCATCCCAACCTGTCAGCATTCCATCCAAAATCTTTTTGCCTTCACTCAGGGAACCATTTCTCTTCCTGTGCCTGGGGTGTTTCTACCTCAAAAAATTCACAAGAACTATTGTCTATGGGCTCCGGTGTCTGTGACACTCACCTGCAGGCTACCAACAGTTCCTCTCCTTGCTGTGGCTCTGCCTCTCTCAACACCCAAGCTACAGCTGTCATTTTTTTTCCTTAAACTTTGTGGAATGCTTTCTACCAGTGCACAGCTCCCAGGATAGTGTGGTTGTTTTTTTTCCCCTGGGCTGCCTCAATTTCCCCATCACAGGCTGTCCTCCCAGCCTCTTAACTGATGTCCTCAAAAAGATATTTGAGCCGGGCACAGTGGCACATGGCTGTGATCTCCACACCTGGGAGGCAGACACAGGAAGATCCTGGGCTCAAGTAGTTGGGCCTAACAAGACACAAGGCTTATACCACTCCACCACGTCATATTTTCCTCCTCCGATTCTAGAACCCTCACTGCTTTATCACCACACCCACAGTGAAGTAAAGACACTCAGCTGTGTCTCCCAAGATGCTCTGTCAGCCAGCCCAGCCTCTCCCTTGATCTAGCCCATGGGTCCCAAGGCGTGGCAGATGTATTTCATCATCACAAGTCTGCATACATAGAGCTTGTTTTATTTAAATTTCAGGGTTCTTCATGCGGCAACCATGTTAATGTCCCATCACTTATATTGTAAACACAGGACAAATTCTGGATTGCAGAACGAAGAGCGGCCAAACTTTCCGTACCCTCAGAGAATGTTCCAGGCTATCCCGGGGAGCCAGTGTTAAGGAGGTGATCCTAGGGCTATGCCAACCTCAGCACCTCACCTGCTGCACTCAGGCAGCCTCATTGGGTGGAAGGCTGGGGCTTCGGGCCTGTTTGCCTTGGGTTGAACTTCCAAGTTAGTAGTCTGACAGAAAAGTTTTAGATTCCAGGGTAGGCGTCCTCAGCCCCTTTGGGAGCACGGGAGAGTGGCAGCAGGGGAATCTTTCTGGTGGATGCAGTGAGATTCCAGGGTAGGAGCTCTCCAGCGTTCCTTAGCTAACGGATGGCAACGGTGGTTCCAAGCAGACTCTTCTAGCTTGGCTTGTGACCCCTTCAGATATGATGCTAATTCCACAGGCCTCAGAGCAGCCTAACGGCCAGGGGTCTCAGTACTGGACCTGGCATGGCCGGCCATTGTTGTTCCATTTCATCCCTTGAGTACCTATTAGTCCTCCTTCCATGCTCCAGCAACTAAAGGGACCAGAACGGAAGGGTCCCTTTTCACAGAAAATGAGGCAGACAGTGAGCCCCCTCCCTTGACTCACAGGCCCGCGTGGTGGGCAGGCAGGATAGGTCTGTTTAGCTTCCTTTACCACATGTCTTAGTGAGGGTCACTATTGCTGTGATGAAACACCATGTCCACAGCAGCTTGGAGAATGAACAGTTTTTTTTAGCTTTTACATTCATATCACAGTTCATCATCAAAGGAAGTCAGGGCAAGAACTCAAGCAGGGCAGGCACCTGGAGGCAGGAGCTGATGCAGAGGCCATGGAGGGCTGCTGCCTACTGCCTTACTCCCGATGGCTTTCTCAGTCTGCTTTTTATACAACCCAGGACCACCTGCACAGGAGGAGCCCCATCCACAGTGGGCTGGGCCCTATGCCGTCAATCTCTAATTAAGAAAATACCCTACAACCGGGTATTATGGAGTCATTTTCTCAGTTGAGGGTCCCTCCTTCCCAGTGACTCTAGTTTGTGTCAAGTTGACGGAAAAGTTGCTAGCACAGTATGTGACTTTAAACATTTCCCATGATGTTTAAAAAACTGAGACTAGCGTTGGCCAGATAGTGTCTCTGTCTGCGGGCTTTGTACCTGTGCTAGCAGTGGCAGTCACTGAAGGCCTCAGACCAGGGAGGCACAGGCAGATGTGTGCTCATGCCCTCACAGAACACTGGTGTCTGGGGTGACACAGTCCGGCTGAGCCTTGGGACCGGTTCTGCTTAGCACTTTTTCTGCCATCCGTCATTCAAGAGGATCTCCAGGGAAAACAGCCAGCTGACTGCCCCTGGTCCCCACAATGAGAAACAAAGGGAGGCTGCTGAAGCCAGACGTCCAGTGACCCCACTCTTCAAGAAACAGCAGAAGACAGTGCCATGGCCCCGCAGAGAGTATGGCACCGTGTCTGTGGCTTGAGTCGGATGCTGATGGAGAAGCATCCGTAAGTCTGCCAGCCGAGTAGCAGACAAGTCAGACCCACCAGGACCATACACACTTAACCGTGCTTTTCTATTTCATTGCCCACGGCCTTCAGTTATTTCCCCAAGATGAGATTAAGTCTTGCTTTTCCTAAGCCTGTTTGGAGAGCAACTTCTACCTTCCACACCAAACATTAAGTAAATCACACTGTTCCAGAAGTTCAAGGTACAATTCCAAATAGGTAATTTAACAATACTACCATTTTTACAAAAGAGAAATTTCCTTCAAGATTCTTATAAATGTCAACAGCATTTATTCTTGTTTTTTTTTCAGAATTTATCAGACAGAAACCATGTGCCAAGAACTGCCCTGGACACCTGGCATATACTGTGTGTTCTGCTGGTAAATATTTAGCAATAACTTGGCACTCTGGAGTCTGGGACAAAAAGGATGATGTGATTCAGAGCAGTTTGCCCATTACTACGTTGTAAACCACACACTCTAGTCTGTGGTGAGCTCTGGTGATGTTCAGATCTGCTCTGGTCCCACACATCACAGGACAAGTCACTGAAGACAACATCAGCCATCCCTCCTCTGTCCTCAGGGCTCCTTTGCTGGCACCGTTCCTGCAGGTAAGAGTGACACGTTATCTCTCCCTCACCAAGGACAAGACAATCCCAGCAGCTACACAGGCTGGAAGCACCCCTCCCATCATCCTTGTCTGCAGGCTGGAACCCACTCCTATCTTCCTTGTCTTTCTTGGTTTTTCTTCCAAAAGCATCCTACAAAACATCGCTTTGTTTACAAATGGAAGACTAAGGCAGCTCATTTTAAAACAAAAATCCAGGGCTGAGCCTGTGGTGCAGTGGTGGAGCTCTTGCCTAACATGGGAAAGGCCCTGAGTTTGGTCCTCAGCATTGTTGGAAGAAAATAAGGACATACCCAGTGTCCCTCTACACTTGCCTGAAGGTATGGATGGCATATCTTCTCTATTCTGCTCTTGCGCAGAGAAAGGGCAGCGCTTACTGGATAAAGGAAAGTGTGACGAGGTTTTATTTGGGGGCTGCTGAACTGCAGTTAGAGTGGGCTGGCTCCACACGGCGCAGGCACAGACTGAGGGAGAATGTGAGCTGTGTAGACACCTCTCCTTTCCTGGAGACTGAGGGAGAATGTGAGCTGTGTAGACACCTCTCCTTTCCTGG
>JAQHUG010000124.1:5071574-5086723 GCA_028555095.1 Dicrostonyx torquatus
AGCACTCCACACACACACACACACACACACACACACACACACACACAGAGAGAGAGAGAGAGAGAGAGAGAGAGAGAGAGAATGAGAGAGAAATTTTTAAAGTCACCAGTTCCGTTCCCCGATTTCATTCTTTCCCTTCCTCTCCTCTCTTTCCACGGCAAAGCTTCCTGAATCAGTAGCATGTGTTGATCTTCTTCTTTCTCATCTCCCGCATTCTCTCCATTGTATTGCACCTATTGCTACTCCCTTAGCTCCCAAGAAACTGTAGCCACCAGCATTGTCAGTGGCCTCCCTGCTTTCCAGGCTACTGGTCACTTTCTCCTCTCCTGTGAACACGGGAACCCCACCCACCTACCCCTTCACCTTCACCAACAGATCATTCCTGATTCTCCCAAGCTCTGGGATTTGACTGGCCAGGCTATAGCACTGTTTCTTTATTTTATGCCCCATCAATGTCAGTTCTCCAGAGCTTGACTTTGGTTCTCACTCAACATTTATATACGCAGTTCACCATTTACTATCTCCTGAATGTTGGTTGACTACATCTAAACAAACAAACAAAACATACACACACACACACACACACACACAGACACACACAACTTCCTTATGTCCTTAAATAAACCTTTAAAGAAATGCACTGGGTACACTAGGAGGATACCTTTCTTTTAGGCTTCTACATCTCTGAGTGATGCTGCCCTGTATCCATGCATTCCACCTAGAAAACATTTGGCAGGCATCCCAGATTTCAGTTCTCCTTTAGCCCTCACATCATGTTACCAAGCCCTGCAGATTCTACCTTCTTAATATCCACTCAGAGCCAAGCTATTCTCTCGATCCCCAAAGCCATTACCTTAATCCAGGCCCTCACGGCTCCTTGCCTGGATTACTACAACTGCCTCGTAACTGGGCTCTCTGTCTCCAGCCTGGCAGGACTCCAATCCCTACTCCACACACTTGCCAATCTGTTATTTCTAGAATGCAAATCTGATCATGTTATTCTCCTGCTTAAATTCCATCACCGGCCCCCCAATGCTTCCAGGATAAAGTTGGAGCGTGTTAGCTTAACGCGGGATGCCCATCACGACACCTGTGTGTGTCCTGCCTCATGTCCATAGCCAACGTCACAAGTTCTTCCACCTCACACTAGTGAGTGCTCCCCAGGTGCTCCATGCTACCTCCTGCAAGTGAGGAGGCAGAATGTCTTGTCCCCATCCTGCCTGACTGATGTTTCTCAGTTTTGTCAGACTGACTTCCCCGGCACCACTCAGTCATTCCCCTACACAATCCATATATCCCCTTGAGAACCACTAAGACTTCTTAGTCATACTTGAGCACCGCGGATTGACTGTGTAGCTTTGTCAAAGAGCATCTTTAATTCTTTCAATGATGAATCCAGACACTTATATTGCCTCCTTTGGTGAAGAAAAACTAAGGCTTTGAGAAGGCCTTGCTTGAGAAATATATTTCAGTTCTTAATAGTTCAAGTGACCCACCCTGGCCTCTCTAAGCCCGTCCCCTAAAATGATGATAAAACAGATTTATCTTTCAGGGTGTGTCTGGTCAGATCTGCCATGTAGCTCAGTCTTGACAGGCAAAGGCACCAATGAGGTGAGTCTGGAAATATTAACTTGGAGTCACCTCCACGTGCCAGTTTGACCTTCTGTGTACAAGGCGTGACTCTCTCAGCAGACAATCGCAGAGGAAGGAGATGGTGACTTTCCTGAAGGCCTGGGCTTCTGGCACTAGAGACCTCTCTCTGAGCACGGGACTAAAGGAAAAGCAACAAGATCAAAGGACTGACTCTGGAAAAATGCTCCTAGGGAATTCGACAGAGGTAGAACCTAGCAGACAGATACTGGGTGGGGACACACGCACGAGGCCAGCTAATAATGCTTCTATTGTTAATTGACTGGAGCAATCTGCAGGAAGGATGAAAAGAAGACTGGCATCCAACTGCATTTTTGACCTTGACTGCCTGGCCCAGGTTACCTCCCCACGTCTGCTCCCTTGGCAGGTGGCTGGACCCCACCCCGGTCTTCCCTTCTGGGAAGGTGAGCCTCTGAAGGCATGCTGGGAGATAGCCAGTATTTTAACTTTTTATCTACAGCCTGCTGGGGTGCAGAGCTAACACACGAAGCCACTATCATTTGAACACTGAAAATCTAAAACACAGGGTTTAGCATATACACTGGAGACCAAGTCAGGTGACTGTTCAGATTTCCTACTCGGGCTTTCTTACATTCTTTCTCGGAAGACAAAGGGCACATTTGCCTGACATCTGAATCATTTTACCTCAGGGAGAGTCTCAACAGAGGGCTCTTGCCGCATTCTGAAAAATACATCAACTCCCCCTGTTCTTGAAGTTTCTGCACTAGCTGTGGACACCCATGCGTTCAGGCCTCACACACACACTCTGGTGGGAAGCTGGGCTCTTGTGGCACCCTACTTCCTTCTCTTACACCCCTCTTTGATGTCCAGAGGAGCTCTCTCCTGAAGGGTTGGGAATGGTCGTAACCAGGAATTTGGGCCAGAACTCATCAACCACCTTCCTTTTCACAGGAAGAAAAAGACAGAAAGATGGACAGAAATGCTGGGTCAGGTGCACTGGGCTCTCTGATGGAGAAACCTCAGCACCTCAGAAGCTCAGTGTTTATTAAATAGAGGGGCAGAGATACTGCATAGAGCTGGGCAAGGAGGCAGAGTTATTAGACACAGATAGACAGGAGGCGGGGTTATTAGACACAGATAAACAGGAGGTGGGGTTATTGAAGACAGATAAGCAAGGAGATGGGGTTTATGGTATACATGTGGATCAAGGAAGCAGGTTTAGCTAATTTCAGTGAAGCAGTCTCTGTATGGAAGCTTTCAATCTGCAAACATCCAGAGGGAAGAAATCCATGCTGGACATTCTCTGCACACACTATCAACATCCACACAGTACCAGAAGAGAAGACTTGACCATTTCCCTCTGGGTCTGGGCCTGGGGTCTTGATATGGCTGTGCCCATGGCAACAACACACATTCACTCGGGACCTCATACACTTAGGGCTTCCTCCACTCCCTACGTTCTCAAGGAGGTGGGGCTGAGTGAGATGGAGTCACTTCTTACTGATAAAAGGATAGAAGGCATACTGGTAGATGTGAATGTTGCGTGCATGCCTGCAATAGTGTGTGTGTGTGTGAGTGTGTGTGTGTGAGTATGTTTGTGTGTGTGTGTGTTTTCTGTGAGTGTATGTGTGTGAGTGTGTGAGTATGTTTGTGTGTGTATGTTTTGGGTGAGTGTGTGTGTGAGTGTGTGTGAGTGTGTGTGTGGTTTCTCTTTAGCCTCATCAAATGAGACTCTTGACATTCCCAGAGATAAGACCGTCATGGTTACAGGGGCAGGGAGCAAGAATTCCTGCCTAGGCAGCTACTGAGGGAAGGTGGAGGCCACCCTAAAAGCTGAAACATAGCTAATGATCTCTATGTCAACCGACAACAGACCAAAAACTGGCCTTGAGGGAGGATGCCATTTTTCTTGGGTAAAATAACACAAGCTTAGAAGAGCATTTCGGGCAATGGAGACGGAAAGAAATCAAGGGTCCCACGGATAAGGCAGAGTGCAGCAACAGTCTCCCCGGCCCAGGGGGCTCAAACCAAGCACTGTCCTGTCTGCTTAGTTGGTTGGGTCATAGAGTTTGGGGTAGCTATTGGGGATGTGAGTCACTTCAGCTGAGTAGTGAATGAATCTAGCCACTTGCAAAGGCACTTCTGCTCTTTCCTCCTTCCTCTCCATCTCTGCATCAGCCTTTGCAGCCTTTGCAGGCTCCCGCTCACTCTCCACAGACATCAGGGGACTCTAATTGCAGTTTCAATTTCTGTTAGTGGGGAGCTACAGTGTTCTGTCCGCAGAGCCATCGGGAGAACTGTCCAGGCACTGCCATGGGAAGAATATTTTAGCTACAGTGTCTGTCCTCAGAGCCATCGGGAGAACTGTCCAGGCACTGCCATGGGAAGAATATTTTAGCTACAGTGTCTGTCCGCAGAGCCATCGGGAGAACTGTCCAGGCGTTGCCATGGGAAGAATATTTTAGCTACAGTGTCTGTCCGCAGAGCCATCGGGAGAACTGTCCAGGCACTGCCATTGGAAGAATATTTTTTTGACATAGGAAACATCAAACTCTAAAGGGTTTCAAATCTTTCCAATCCCCAAACCTCATCTTCTCTCTGAAATACCCAAGGACCACACGCAAGGCACCAGTGCTTGAAAGTCTGAAAGGAATTGCAATATCCATACGCAGGAGTGTTCTTCAAGTGAACCAGGCTGACATTCACCCATAAATGTTTCTAATCAGGAAATGCTGTACTTGGGTATAGCCAGGAGCTGCAGATGTGAGTGTCCCTGTCTTGACAGAGTATGTTCCTGAAGGAAGATGGAGAACAAGTGAGGGAGGGATAATGGGAAGGGAAGTGTGTGGACTGTGCAGGCTCTTCACAGCGGAAGCTGGGTCCAGAGTTTCTCCCTAGAAGACAGCTCCAAGGTCATGTAAGGGAGACAAGCTGTCTTCCTTAGGATGGCTACTGCTGTGATAAACACCATGACCATAAACAATCCGAGAGGAACAGAGTTTATTTCAGCTTACAGCTCTCAGGTCCCACTCCGGTTGCTGACAGAAGTCAGGGCAGAAGCTCAAACAGGTCAAGGACCCCGAGGACACAGAGAAGCACTACCTGCCTTGCCTTGGTTTGCTCAGCCTGTTTTCTTATAGCATGAAGGACCAAAAGCTCAGGGATGATATGGCCCACAGTGATCAGGGTTCCCCCCCAAATCAGTCTAGAAAATCCACTACAGGCTTGCCCACAGACTAATCAGGTGGATGCATTTTCTCAATTGAGTTTCCCTCTTTTAAAATGACTCTAACTCGTGTCTAGTTGACATAAAACTAACCAGCACAGAGGGATAGATTGGGGCCTAGCAAGTGGACAGTAAGAAAGATATGTAGCAGGCTGGGTCACCCTTGTTCCTAGGCTTTGGATTTTAGCGGTTTTGATTTGGAATATTTGCATACCCACAGTGAGGTTTCTTTTCTGTAAGGACTCTACTTGTCCTGTTTAGGTTACTCTAACAAAGGATCTGTGCTGGCTATTTTATAATTAGGCTCATCTTGCTCCCAGTGTGGGAGAGTGGAAGTGGAAGACTGAGTGGCCCCATCTGTTAGCAGTCTGGGAAGGCCTTCTTGGTGGCATGATGACATGGCAGATGGCATCATGGTGATGAGAGGGATTCCGTGGCCAGAGAGAAAGCCAGACAATTCAGGGGTCAGCGTTGCTTTTTTCTAACAGCCCACTCTCAAAGGAAAAAACAAGAGTCCCTCACCAAGTGTTCTAATCTCTTCTACAGGCTATGCCCACACATTTTACAAGCTCCCTCTTAAAATTTACACCCTCTCAATCCTCTCATGCCAATAGCCATGCCAGGTGAACCTTTGGGGTGACACACCATACCCAAGTCGCAGCAGACTCTAAATCCAAACACGAGATGAATTTGTCTCACATAGTCTTTATACATGTAACCTAAAGGTGATTTTATCGAATATCTTTAGTAATTTGGAGCATAATATAAAGTTTTAAGATGTGACATTTTCCAATGATAGTGTCACAGTGATTCTATGGCATGTCAGACTCTGGACTCGGAGATTAAGGACAGTTCATCTATATTGGATGGAAACACAGGCAGCTGTCTGGCTCAGAGGTCCCTGCGAGCTATGTTCACATCTGCCTGTTGGGATGTCTGTAAGTTGGCTAGCAGGAGAGATTGTGGAAAACTAGACCAACTCTTTGTGTAAAGTAGAAGTTTTATATCCAAGAACGAAGAATCTTGAAGTTAAGCGGTCCCTTAGAGGACCACTTAATCCGCTTAATCCAAATGCCCATAGATTAATTGGTATAGAAATTCTTCCCTTAAGCATACCCTGCGGTGTTTTAGAACACATCATTTGTTCTAGCAATAGCTCAAATTGCTAGAAATTTCTTTCAAGGCAAATTTGCTTCCTTGAAACTTGCTCCCTTAGTCATGCCCTCTGGAGCTGCACCCGATCATCCTAATCCCTTTCCCATCTGACAGCTTTCCAAAGGTTTAAAGACAGCTATCTTGTCCCCATTAAGTCTTCTCTTCCCCAGGCTAACATCCTGAATCCTCTCCCCTGCTCTTTGTATTGTAAGATGCTGAAGCAGCTCACTGCCCTGCAAAGGCTTCTCGGGACAGGCCCCAGTCTGCCAAGACAAAATAAGTCATACACTTCAATGCAGAAACTGAGTTATTAACTCCTTTTGCTTCTACTTAAGCAAAAAGCCTGAGAAAGACACTAATAGGCAAACTACCAGAGAATATATTTACCCAAAGACAGATAGACCAGGACACACCTAGGCTGTGCCGGGCAGTACAAACCTCTATAGCATGTGACTGTACAAAATGGGAGGGATTTCCTGCCTCCATTATAATCTCTCCCACACTCCCTCCCTCCCTCCCCCCCCTCTCTGACTTCCCCCTGCCTCTCTCTGTGCTCCCATGAAAACCAGAGGTTAGACTCAGCTATATGTCTCACTTTCTTTACCTTGTCTTTTGGAGATAAGGCTTTGAAGTAAGCCTGGAACTCCCTGACTGGCTAAGCTGGCTGGCTAGTGAGATCCAGAGACCCGCCTGACCTCACCTCCCAGCACTGTGCTCACACGTGTGCTACTGTGTCCATATTTTTACATGTGTGCTGTAGATCAAATTCAGGTACTCAGACTTGAGTGCCAGGTACTTTACCCATTAGGCATCTTCCCAGCACCTTTAACGTCTTTTGAAGACACCATCATACATGTGATTCAATGTTGACCAAAATGTTTTTATGTAGTGCATATCTTCTCTGTTTTAGAATATAAAATCCTGGCCTTCAAGAACCACAAATTATCCTTATAATTGCACTGTATATTGTATATACTGGTAGAGGGGCCTAAATAATGAGTATTTGATAAATGCCTTGGATTCAGCAAGGTCGTCTTTCCATATTATTCCTGAATAAATGATGTGGCTTATCGGAGTTAACCAAATCCGAAGGACTTTGTGCCAGGATATGCAGGTTGTTTCATAAAGAAGAAATGGTGTGCAAGGAAACCTAATGAAACCAGCAGGAGTCTGCTGTCATATCCACGTGGTCAACTTGCACATGGCAAACTTGGGTCTACAGGAGACAGGGCCAATGTGGTTCGTTCACCCCCGTTGTAGAGCTCTATGGCATTATTAAATCCTGCCAAGGCAGCTCCAAGATCTGGGGTCCCCGGGTTATGTGTGTGGGACTGTGACTGCAGCACTCCGCCGTTGGCTAGAAGGCAGAGCGGATAGAGGCGTGGCAGCAGAGGTGGAGCAGAGCGGATAGAGGCATGGTGGCAGAACTGATTTGTTCAGTTTGCTTGGTCCTTGTATTATTACTTCACTTTATGGTTCGACTTAATCCGTGCAGGTCCCATATCTATCATTCTAATTATATTGAACCACTGAATTTTTTTTCACAATCTAACAGAAGAAAACACACAAGTAAGTAAACAACTCTAACACAACACAGTGAGAGGCCTGGATGACCAGTTGGTAAATGCTGAAAACGAATCCAAACTACTTCCTATTTCTGATAAACAAGGTAGATGGGACACACAAACAGCTAAGCCACTTGCTCCAGAAAGAGAGCTCAGGAACCAAGCAGTAAAATAACTAGGTTTATCAAGACTCTCAGCTTGTTCAAGACTCTAGGCTTCACAGTGGCACTAGTCCAGAGTTCTTAGGCCATCAGCTGGGCAGAGTCCAGCCCCAGCTCTCTGTCCCACACTCCCTACTAGGAGGTCACCTACCTTGTGCTCTGTGCCTCCTCTGTTGTGAAACACTCCTGGGCTGCCACATCCCTTGTCTCCTTCAGGGAGGATGGGCAGGGTGAGAAGATACCGTCTCTGCGCCTGTAGCACACAGTTTTCCTTCTCTCTAGGTCACTGGTTTTCAACCTTCCTAACGCTGCAATCCTTTAATACAGTTCTTCAGGTTGCAGTGACCTCTAACCATAAAATAATTTTCATTGCTACTTCATAACTGTGATTTTCCATTGTTATGAATCCTAATGTAAATATTTAATATGCAGGCTATCTGATATGATTACCTTTGTAAACAGATCACTCAGCCATAAAGGGTCATGACCCACAGGTTGAGAACCACTGCTCTAGATCCTAGCTCTGGCTGGGGATTTGTCTTTGTGAAATAGCATAAACACTCCTCATGGTGGATTGAATGAGAATGGCTCCCCATAGGCTCACACTTGAGTGCTTAGTCACCAGGGAGGAAACGAGAAGGATTGGGGGTGTGGCCTTGTTGGAGGAAGTCACTGGTGCAGGCTTTGAAGTTGGAGGAAGTACAATGCATAGGGTCTTCCAAACCCCATGCCAGACCTGCCTCTTCCCCTCCCCCCTCTTTCTCCCCTCTCTGCTGCCTGCCCTCAGATCAGGAGCTGGCTCTAAGCTTCTTCTCCAGCACCATGCCTGCCACCCTGCTCCCCACTATGGTGATAATGCTACCCTCTGAAACTGCCATCCTGTTTCCAATGAAATGCTTTCTATTACAGGAGTCGCATGGTCGTGGGGTCAACAATAATAGAACACTGACTAAGACACTCATATCCTGTGGTTTATCACTGCTGGAAAACCCTCTGTGTCACAGAAAGCACACCTGTGATGGGTCCCTCAGTCACATGTCTTTGTGAAATATTATATGTATAAATAAATATATAAATGCAGTGGCATTTCATCTGTGAGTATTTTTTTTCTTTCCAAGACAGGGTTTCTCTGTGGAGCTTTGGTGCCTATCCTGGAACCACTGCCTAGCTACATTTGTATTTTAATAAAATTTATTTTAATAAAATTGCCTGCAGATCAGAGAGTAAAACAGCCACCCTGTTCAGCCCTACAGACCAGGCAGTGGTGACACGGGCCTTTAATTCCAGCATTTGGGAGGCATAGTGGGCAGATTTCTATGAGTTTGAGGCTACCCTTGTCTACAGAGTGAGTTCCAGGACAGCCAAAGAAACACAGAGAAACCCTGTCTCAAAAAACCAAAAGTAATAAAAACAGAGTAATAAAAAAGTAATTAAAAAAAAGCCATGTAAAGATGGAAAATACACAGAGAGTCTGGATACTGCAAGTTATTGTGTTGTCTTTGAATTGTTTGACTTTGAGTTGCTAAAAGACATCTGATTATAATGCTGCTGGATTAATCCAACCTATATATTTTGAAAATGCCTTGACTTTAAAATTTAAGTCAAAAGATATGTTACTTTGGAGAAGAGTCTTTGCCTTTGTTTCCACAGAAATGAGAGGCTGTGGGTTCATTCTTGGAGAAGAAAAATCAGGTTTGATCAAGGAAGACCCCATGAAAAATCTCCAGTGTGAATGGATGGCCCAGATGATCCAACGTTTCACAGCACCTCTGTTTTAGTTTCCTCTGCATTCTACATCCAGATCAGCCTCACAGAACACTCCAGTCAGAACTTAACCATGATCCTAAATTTTTTGGCATCTCTATAAGATCATCAGCATCCCCAATCAACAGGAAGTAGCCTAGAAAACTATGGCCACATTTCTAAAAAATGGGTTATGGGTGTTTGTCTTTTCTTAGAGTGTTGGTTACAAGTTATTATGGATAATGGAGGAGGCATTCAGGTCAGTTTCCAGCTCCAAGGCCTCTAATCCCTAGGTCTGAAGTACATGGTGTCTTCAGCAATGGGAGATTACCTTCTACCTCTGAGGAGGCCGTAGCAACAGTATGTAAGTTCTGAGTGTCTTTTGGATAGTCCTTACCAACAACTCAAAAAACTGCTTCTCATGCTTGGTGTTGGGGTTTTGTCAGGTGCTCTTTGGTTCTTGGAGGGATCATTGTCAGTCCAGAAAAGCTCATTTAAATTATATATGCATAATTATACACAGAATTACATGTATTATAGAGTTTATTTTTAGGTAAATAACAGTATGATTCCTTAAAACATTTTTCAGATCTGCTTACTAGTATTTTACCTTCCTCTCTCCTCCTCCAGTATTTACCTCCCTCCCTCTTCCTAATTAGACCCCTTTGTCATTTTCTGGATCAGAGTATTGGTACCCTGATGTCTCCCCTCTTTATTGCTCCCTGAACCCCTTCTTCTGGCAGCAGTCCCTTCTTACTGTCTTGGTTTCTGTAGTTACTCCAGGCTGTGTACTCACGTCTGAAGATTTGGAGCTAGGAACCTCCAATGAGAGAAAATACATAATGTTTGTTTTATTTGGGGGGGGGAGAGAATCTAAGTTACCTCGCCCAATATGATCTTTCCTAGTTCTACTCTTTCCCAGCTAAGTTGATAATTTCATTTTTCTTTCCACATGAATAGTATTCCATACTGTGTATATACCACATTTCATTATCCATTTGTTGGTTGAAGAATATTTAGTTTATTTCCATTTCCTAGTTATTTTGAAGAGAGAAGCAATGAACATGCCAGAGCAACTGTCTATGCTGGATGGATTATGAAATTTTACAGAAGTATCTGTTTATATGTGATAAAAATTCTGCTATCTCTAATATTCCAAAAATTGATTATTTGTATGCTAAAAACTATAATTTAACATTAGATTTTTGTTTTGCTTATACTTATTACATCATTATTTTCAAGTTATGACTTACTGTATTTTAAGGGTGTATTAATGGGGTTTTTAAGATCCAAAGTTATATATATATATATATATATATACATATATATATATGGAGAAAAGAACTCAGTTCTTTTTACTAATTTTATTATTATTGCATATTTATAGACATAATATATAAAATATTTGTGTTTCTTATATTCAAATGTATAGTATGCCTTATAAGTAAAATATGATTGAATTAAGAGATTTGTTGTTTTTAATTTAATAAATATGAAATAGGGTCTTTGTTCAGTTTAAGTTCTCATTACAAAATGAAAATTTATTTAAATTTTTCCTATATTCTCATTTTCATGAGACTCTTCAAATTCAATTTCTCAACATCAGGAATTAATCTTCCCAAGTCCTGTTAGCAACAAGAGCTTCAAAAAAATTTAGCTTACCTCATGAAGAATTAGTAAACATCACATAGTTTAAGGATGTGTGTGTGTGTATATAAGTATTTTTTACTAAGACTGTAGTGAAAATACTAAACATTGCAACCAAATCCCCTGCCTTTCTTGGCAGTTTTATTAAACAGAGGAAGTTGCAGAGCCTGAGTAAGCCTGACAGGATGCTCTACTTCTGAGGTCCCCCTCACGCTGAGAGGTTTGCTAACTTGGCTGCTCACAGGGAGAGGGGACAGACAAGCTTCAGACTAATTAAGTCATCACTACAACTTACTGAACTCCATGACTTCTAGTTTGGGCTATTTTAAGAAATGTTTTATAATGGCTATTGTCTACTTTGTAAACGTGCCAAAACCATTTAGTCATGATTATGAAGTTTTTTTTCCATATTGATAATTCTTTTAAGTTCGTCTTTTGGTAGCAGGAAACATTTTTAAGTAGTGGAGTTTCCATACCAAATATAAGTAATTAGGATGGAAGACAGTGTCTCCATTCCTGAGAGTTCTCAGTCACCCTGCTTCTCCATTGTCCCCTGGAAGCCCCAGAGCGTCTCCACACTGGCCAGCGTAAAATCCTGATATATTTTCCAGATTCCCACTTGTTACTCTCTGATCCATAGCAACAAAAGAGGAAAATTATTGTATAAGTCATTTCTGCCCAGGTTGAGAGTCTAAACATGGTTTTGGATTCTTCTTTATCGACAGAAGAACAGAACAAATGTAGAACTTATATCACAAAAGATGGTGATGCTGTCAGAAGTTCCTCCACTACACAGAACATATCCAAAAAAAACCTCTGTGGAGCTGGCAAAGTGTCTGTACTGACTGAAACTAATGCTCAAACTCTGCAGCCTAACATAACATTCAAACACCAAGGAGAACACCTGATGAAGAAGGATGCTAATAAATTAAATTGTATATTGATATTTTGCTTTGCTATCACCCCCTTCTTCTACATACTGTGTAAGAGCCACAGGGATGGCAGCTGTAATGTGGCTAACTGGAGCCAGACTGGGGACCAGGGACCCTCAAAATGAAAGTTCTGCATTTCATTCACTGTTTCTGGTACCTTAGGGATCAGGAGAAGACAGGACACTCCATCAATGCACTGCTGAGTGGCTTTTACTTCTGTTTAAGTCAGAAGTTATGAAAGTCATTTCTTCCTTTAATTTCTTCACTGGATCCAGGCATGTAAGGCAATCTCTGTCGAGCCATTGACTACAGAGATAACACAAGAACTCTCCAGAGGACATGCAGGGCAAGTAGCTTGGGAAAGTCACTAAACAAAGAGATAACTATAGCCTTCATCAAGAAACAAGAGAATCACCAAGGAGGGGGAGATTCTTCTTGGAATTACCTCATGCTCAGAATACCCTGTTCTCATCAGCAACAACAAATATTATGGATCACATCAAGGCAGGAAACTATGGCCCATTCACAAGAGAAAGAAATGATCAGAAACCTAGACAAATACCTTGCCTACCGACTCAAGGAAGTTAGAGGATCCAGGGACAAAAGACTAGAGGAAGTCAGGAAAACACAATAAATGGTCAAAATTGTCTTAAAGATCTGTGTGAAAATTTTGGAACTAAAAGTAAAAAGACTAAAATTTCAAAGTTTTCTGAAGGGTTCAATAGTGCATTCACATATTCAGAAATATACAGAAGGGAGAATCAATGAATTTTAAAAAGTTTGTTAAAGTTACCCAGACTGAAGAGCAGAAATAAAAGTATAGAAAACAAACAAACAAAAAACCAGGAAGAAACACAGGCTCAGGATCCCCGTGGCATACTGCCATATTTCCCAGCACACACATCATGGAAGTCATAGAAGGCTGGGAGAAAGGGGAGCAGAAAGTGATCCTTGGAGAAATAATGCTAGGAAATCTTCAAAAATTGGGGGAAAAAGATGAAAGCTGTGAACCTGCACATAGAAGAAATTCAACTGAGAGCTGCTTAAAAGCGACATGCTACAGTCAAGAGTCAGAAGTCAGAGGACGGAATACACAATCAGAGAAGTTTCCTCCACGAAAGTGCTTCCATAAGATCAGCAGTTCTTCGTTCACCAACCACACCAGAGGTAATAAGATGCTTCTAGAAAGGGAAATTTTAGAAACTGACAGCCAAGACTTCTATATATGTAAAATGCTTCTTCACACAAGTGCTATATTATGAGCTCCCAAGCTACACAGAACCTGAAGAAATACCTGGGCTAGTCCCTCAGTCTAAACCTTCATGACATTGGATTGTAATCCAAAGCCCTGTGATAGAGAAATAGCACCGGGGATTACAACTCCGTGAGTGTACTGGCCACTTCTCGCATTGTTACAAATTCCCAGTACTTAAAAAGAATCATCTCACAGGAGGAAGGGTTTATTTAGGCTTACAGTTCAAGGGGATGCAGTCTGTCACGGTGAGAAAGTGTGTCATAAGGACCAGGAGGTAGCCGCTTACCCTGTATCCACAGTCAGCGTGTCATGGTGAGAAAGGGTGTCGTAAGGACCAGGAGGTAGCCGCTTACCCTGTATCCGCAGTCAGCATGTCATGGTGAGAAAGTGTGTCATAAGGGCCAGGAGGTTAATTTAATCTAAAAACACCCCCTTATGACATGCCCAAAGGATTGTTTCCATAGTGATTGCTAATCCCATCAAATTGACAATAGAGATCAACCATCATATCTGGTGTTTATAAAAGCCGATGTTTGTAGACGTTTTGCTTGGAATGTACGTTGTCTTCTATGTGACTAAGGCAAATACATAAAATAATAGTTATAAATCTATGTTCTTGGACACACAATATATACAGAGATGCAATTAATAATAGTAGCAACATACGGAGAGTGGAAGTGGCAAGAATATAGCTGGTGTATATTGGTGATATAATTTTGTATCAAGTCCAATTAGTTATACTCTTTAAATATGAACTATTATCCTCCTGGTAAGCGTCAATAAAATAGCTTTCAAAAACCATTCAACAGATGACATGAAAAGGGAAATCAAAATGGCAGAGAAGAAAACAACTAGTGAATACAAGAGAAAGAATACTAGAGGAATAGAAAAAATGTCAAGAAAGGAAGAGGATACAAAGAACAGAAGCAGCACAACCACAGAAAACGCCTTAACTGGTCTGATCACGCCAGTTCTCAGAGAAAACTCAGCAGAATGGATACCAAACATGATCTGACTGTGTACTGCTTCCAAGAGACGCATTTTAATCCCTACGTAATACAGCATACGTGCTGAAGAGAGGAAATTATATTCTGTATAAACAGTGCAGAAGATGGGAGGGGCAGTGCTGATACCAGAACAACAAAAGAGAACTTGTTACAAGAGCAAATGGTGGAACATTACAGCAATGATGTAACCGATCCGCCAGTACATTGTAGAAAGGACAACACATCACCCGACAGCAGCCACCCAATGTGCGTGGAGCAAGCATTGACAGAACTGAAGGGAGAAACCAACAGTCCTACAACAACAGTCGAAGACTACAGCACATCACTTTTCCCAACGTACGGAACATATAGAGAGAAGATTAATACGGAAATAAAGAACTTCAGCAATATTATAAACATAGACCGAGCATTTACACTAAACACTGCCCTGAAAATAATACATACTGTTCTCAAGGTCACATGGCTTCCAAGGTACGCAATCAATACCATCAAACAATACCCAGTAAATCATAAATATCAAAGTCAAGAAAATGCATCTTTCCAACCAGAGATGAATGCAACTAGAAGCCAGTAACTGAAGAAAAAGTAATATGTGTGTATGTATATGTATATATGCGTGTGTATGTATATAGTGTATGCCACTTAAACACCTGACAGGTCAAAGAGAAAAATTCCCAGAACTTAGGAAAGAGCTCTGTAAAATTTTTTTTTAATTTATTCATTTATTTTTGTTAAAAGCAAAGTTTACATTTACTCCCCTTGTTCCCGGCCCTCCCGCTCCCCCACTACCCCCCTGCCCTCCCCCTGTTTCCTTAAGATGGTGCAGGTTACCCTGTCCTATGGGGAG
>JAQHUG010000124.1:5101200-5115724 GCA_028555095.1 Dicrostonyx torquatus
AATTCATTATAAAGTTGTTTCTTTAGAGAATCCTGACTAATACAGAGAGCTAATTAAATTATTCCTATTCTTTGGGTCAATTTTACATGCAAAAAGAGGGAAATTTTCCTTGCTGTCTACATTGTTATATTAAATATTATAGCAAAACATGTATTGAAATTTCTTTCTTTTTCTGAGTACTTATTTATCTGTAAAATTGCCACAGCTAATTGTGGGTTTCTTTACACACAACAGAGATCAGAAGTCATAATCATCTCAGAGGCTTGGCTGAGCTACTGCTAGGTCTATCATGCTCCCATGACAACTGAAATATTGATTATAATTTGAGACATGAATTTTTTTTGCGCTGAGAGTTCCAGCCATTCAGAATGAATCAAGATAAATGAATAAATGTGACTAACAGGCAGCCAGCAGCCTGTCTGAACAAATTTTATATCAGCTTCATGCCACTTCCCCTTCTTACACACACACACACACACACACACACACACACGCATTTTAACAGAGAAACACATTTTTACACATGAGAGAGAAAAGCATTGAATAAAAATATTTTTGTCTCAGAAAGGTTCTTGGATGGAAGTAAATTCTGTATTATGTTCCACTGGACAAAACTGTGTAGCATAAGGGATGGTGGCAACCAAGCTGGATTTGTCCTTCCCATTGCTGCCACTCAGCAAATATTTACTGTTGAAAGTTCAAATTCTTCTTACATCATTAGCCCTATAGAGTTCATAGTACTCACGAATCACCCGGGAGAAATGATGTAAGGGCTAGCGTGCCATGTCAAGGACTGCAATGTCTCAGACACATGGGAATGACAAGACTTTCCTCTGATCAGTAGCAATGTTTGCTGTACGCAGAAAATGTCAGCTTCCTCCTTCCTGGGGACTGCACCCTGGGACTGCTGCCCTACAAAGACCCTGTAGTGAGACTAACTAGCCTGCCTCCTCAGTCAGCTGTATATGATAAACACACTCAGTTTCCAGGCTGCTGGTTTGTCTCCACCAGAGCATGTAGCTCACCCAATCCCAGTGTTTCCTGTGGTGTCTGTCTTTTCCTCATCCCCAAGTGCCCAAGTCGGGTCCATGCTAAAGTGTGCAGTCCTGACAGGTTGGAAAGTTGGATATCCAAGGAAATGTTCTGCACAAATTAGCAAACAAACAAGATGTGAACAATTTGACTGTGGAGCAAGGATGTGGCCATCAGGAAGGATGCACAGCAACAATGTCAGCAAACGCTTCTCCTTCCTCCCTCCTTCCCTCCCCTCCTCTTCATTCTTGTCCCCTTCCTCGTCACTATGGACCAAGTTGGAATTTTTTTATTCAATTTTTGAAAAACAGAATTTCAAAGGAATATCAATAAGGGATTCAGGATGTGAGGTAACAAAACATGTCTTGTGGTAAAATATAAAATAATAGAAATAGGTTAATTTAAGATGTAAGAGCTAGTTGGGATATGCCTAAGCCATTGGCAAAGAGTGCTGTAATTAATACAGTTTTGTGTGATTATTTGGGACTAGGTGGCTGGAAAATGAAAGCACAGTCTCCATTTACACAATTCCATATGGCCTTCACTGATGAAGCAACTTGAAGATGCTCTGGTCACTCCAGAATGGCGAGCTTAAGATGACCTAAATTTCCTGGGTCAGTTTTTGACTTATTGAAGCCAATGGTGAATACAGTCACCTTGGTTTTGTGTACAATGGGTCACAACCCCATGACATGTATTTGTACCGTTTATTTTGGTGTTCTCCTTTCTTCCCTTAACTGTAGCTTTAGAGGATGGAAGTAAGTGGCAGGGTTACTAAAAAGGATTTTGATCAATGAAGAAAGCATTTCTCTGGTAGCTGAAAATGTGCCTCACATGTAAGTAACCACAGACTTCCTCTTGTGGGTAAGGTTGGAGATGAAGTGATGGCTGGGAACGAGGGATGCACATATGAAGAGATGCAAACCCAAGGACATCAGGAGCCATGCCTACCTCCAAGCAGCTGTTATTCTCCTATTCCTATGCTTTATTCTAAATGGTTGCATACCTCAGGAGCACAGTTATTTTCCACTGGGGTTAGAATCTTACTACCAAATACAACTTCCAGACCACTCCAGAAAGAAAATTTAGAGACAAAATCTGAGCGTCCTGAGTTACACCAAACACTGTTTTTTAATTAATTCACGATCTCCTATAACGATCCAGTGTTTGCCTAGAACTCCACCTTTCAATAAAACCATGTTTGCCAATCTTAATTGGAGCAACTTTTAAAATATAATTCAATCTAATCAGCAATTTAGGCAACAGGGAACTTTGAGATTCTGCCCTGGATCCCAGCATGTTATCTATCACTGTATTCTCCAGGTTCTCTAGAGGAACATATCTGACAGAAGGAATATATACACATTCATTCATATATGTGGTGTGTGTGTGTGTGTGTGTGTGTGTGTGTGTGTGATTATTAGACTGTGGTCTAGCTAGTTCAACAATGCTTGGCTCCTGATGGGGAGTTCAGGAACACAATCGATGTTCGGTCCCTGCGACTGGATGTCTCAGCTGGTCTTCAGCATTTATGGAAATCCTGAAGAAGTGGACTCTAATCCCAGTGAAGGAGTGAACTTGCCAGTGAGAGTGAAGCTAACAGACAAAAAGGAAATGTCTCCTTCTTCCTTACCTTTCTGTGTGGGCTGCCCTCATAAGCTGTACCCAGGTAGAAAGTGGGTCTTATCACCTCAAGCGATCCAGCCAAGACAACTCCCTCACAGGTGTGTGCAGCTGCTTAGGTTTCAGTTGACTCCGGATGTTGACAACCAAGATCACTATCACAACCACCCAACCTGTCTACATCAGAGTGAAACTCATCAAGGTAAAAATGGCCAGAGAGCTGGGCTAATACCATGGAGCACATGTGGAGGACAGACCACAGGAATCAGTTCCCTTCTCCCATCATGTGGATTCCAGGGACTGAACTCAGGCCACCAGGCTGGGCACAAGCATCTACCTGTTGACTGTATCTTCAGCCTTTGTCCTATTCTCAATATTCTCAGTGCACGGCCTGTCACTTTCTTGGACCCCTTAATTCTATGAGAATAAGAATACTTCCATCTCAGCAGTCTTAGGGAAAGTCATTGTTTTAATCATTGCTTTGAGAATCTAGAAAAACTCACTTCTTAAAGGGTCACACAGCCAACAGAAGCAATTTTTATTTATAAAGTTGTGCTTATACTTTATAACTGTGAGAGCATTCCTGTGTGTGTACAGGCAGAGTCAGCTGTCTGTCTTTCTTGCCCCTCTCTCATTCCTTTGAAACAGTTAACCTGGAGCTCCCTATTCTTCAGCTTGCCCAGCGATCCTAGCACCTCCCACCCCAATGCAGGTCTCACAGGAGTGTGGACAAGCTCTGACACAATGAGGTCAAGAAGCTCACGAATGGTTCTGGATGCTGGATCTAGGACGACTTCAATTTTGCAGTGTTCATCAAGTACCCAAGAATCCTCACCGATACTTCTTTCCCTTTGACTTTCTCAAACTTTCTGTGTTTCCTGGGGTGAAAATATCAAGAAATATACACTACAAAGTAAATTTTGCTTAGTTAAAAGTCAAGTTTCTGGGCCTACCAGATGGCTTAGGGGGTGAGCACACATATTGGCACACCTTCAAGCTGGAGGTGATGTTTAAAGCATTGAACAAAGCTTTGGGTTCTGAGTCAGGGTATCCAAAAGACAAATGAACTTTATATTTAGATCCATGGATTTGTCAGCTTTCCTCCACTGTGACAGAAGCACTCGATTTCAATGACTTAGAGGGGTAATGTTTGACTCTAGGTTTCATGGGATTCAGCCAATAGTCCCCTGAGCCTACAAGGGGGTAGGGTGTCATGGGAGATATATAGCCAACTGCAGCAGCTCGCCTTCCAGCAGACAGGAGGCAGAGAGTACATGGGAAGGAACAAGTCAGAGACAAGTGGTATCTCTAGGATGTGTCTGCTAGAAACCACTTTTTCCCAAGGGGCCTCACCTCCTCTGCTTCCATCCCCTACCCACTGTCCATGAAAGTATGACCCTATCAATGGCTTCATCTATTTATTAGGTCTCAGACTTCACAGAAGCTCCACCTGGAACACTGTTGTATTGGAGATTCCTCCTCTGAGACTCAATGCAAAGTCTTCACTATGAGCCCCTGCAAAATTCAAAAGGCACTGCACAGACCAGCTTTATGTCAACTTGACAGCAGCTAGTCACAGCAGAATAAGAAGCCACAACTGAGAAAATGCCTCAGTAAGACCAGGCTCTTGGCAAGCCTGTAGAATATTTTCTTAGTTAGTGATTGATGGGGAGTGCCTAGTCTGTTGTGTGTGTTGGGAGGTACCTCTGGGCTGGTGGTCCTGGGTTCTTTAGAAAAGCAAGTTGAGCAAGCCATGGGGAGCAAGACAGTAAGCAGCACCCCTCCATGGCCTGTGCACCAGCTCCTGCCTCCAGGTTCTTGCTCTGCTTGAGTTTCTGTTTTGACTTCCTTTGATGAGAACCAGCGATGTGGAAGCATAAGTTACACCCTTCCCTCCCCAGGCTGCTGTGGTCATGGTGTTTCATCAGAGCAGTAGTGACCCTCACTAAGACGGCCATGTTATGTACTTTCAGCTCACAGTGATGCACAATACACATTCCCATTCCAAAAGAGAGGGATGAGGGGATGTAAAGAAAGGAAGTCCACAGCAAGACCGCAGCTGAGGCAGGCGCACACTGTCACTGTGAGTTCCTGGAAAGCAGCTGTGTCTGGGGATGCCTATTGTCTGACACTTTGGTGGTCACACAGTTTCTACTGTTGCAGGTGCAGAAACTAATTGCAATTTATCCTGGGCTGAATTTAGCCCTCTGAATGGCCATTTCTTCCCTAACATCCTGTGACAAACAAATAAAAACCTCAACAGAAGCCTAGCTTTCACCAACCAAGAGACTAGGAAGCAACAGGCAGCATTTGCGGTGTATGAAAAAAATGTCTCCACTTTTCTGTAAGCTGCCTCTTCAATGTTTCCACCAATGTATTTGAAAAGTGTCTTGAATTACAATTTTCCAGTTTGGTTACTATAAAAGAATTGTCACGAAGCTGATTCCATATTGAAACATAGAATTTGAGGAAATCTGTGTTCCCAGGCTATGGTCCCTTAAATTTAGCTCCAGAATAGACAGTCTCTTATCTTCTTTGAGGTAAAAAAATGTAGAAGCTAATGATGATGGCACTGGGACCTAGCTCTTCTGCATGTATTGGCTTTTTGGGAACTTATTCTATATGGATGCACATCTTCTTAGACCGAGATGGAGGGGGGAGAGCCTTGGGCTTCCCATAGGGCAAAGTATCCTGCACCATCTTAAGGAAGCAGGGGGAAGGCGGTGAGATAGTGGGGGAGCGGGAGGGCCGGGAACAAGAGGAGTAAATGTAAATTTTTCTTTTAACAATAAAAAAAGAGAGAAAAAAGAAAAGAAACAAAAAATGTATTTTTTTATCATTGACAATTATATTCTGTAAATCCAAGTCTGGCGTCTGGGGTAGGTGGTAGTTTTGTCTTGTGACCTTGAGAGCTTCAACCTATGGCCTTTCTTGTAGGCTGGCTCCGTTCACTGATTGGTTTTAGCCAGCAAACATTCAATTATTCTTGTATCTGGAGCACCCTAGGCTCTACCTCTTGGGGCCACTGGGTCACCAGGTCACCTGTCACTAATCTATCTTCAGCTTCACCTTCACAGAAACTTCCTGTAGACATCCCAATTCTGCCCCACATTGCCTGACCGCTAAGGTCCTCCTTTGAAATCTGGTGGAAGACTCCATGCCTCCATCCTTCATGCATTCTGCATTCCCAAAAAGCCAACATCATATGGATGAAGCTGTGTTCTGTTACCAGCTGGGGCTGACTTGAGTCACAGTTGTGTGCCTGGACAGCTGAGTACAAGGGAACAGGGCCTGGGAAACAACTTCCCAATAACCCCAGCGTAAGCTCGACACGCTGCTGCTTTGAAGCGATTAGGCATTTTCAGGCCTAAGCCTGGAAGACTTGTGGTTTGACAGACTCCAAGGAAAACGCCAGGCACCACTCCTAGTGTGCCAGACTTCAGATCCAAACCACAAGGTCTTGGTTGCCCTGGGATATTATTTGTGCAAACCTTCTACAATCTGAAAATCTCTAAAATCCTAAACATATCTGATCTGTTGAGTTTCCGGAAGGATTGCTCAGCCCGTGCTGTGTCTGGCTTGCCCTCTCTCACCTAGTGGGACACATTCAAAGTATATGTAAGATTTAATTAAGATCAAATAAGGATACACAACCCAATGACACTGTTCGCCATGTAAGTCAATGACTTGTAGCAAAATACAAAAGGCAAGCAAAGTTATCAACCAATTTCAAATTGACAGAACTCAAACCAGAGTCTCCTAGTTTTTGAATATCCTTTCCTGAGTATCATTAGTGTTTTTTGAGACTATATCTAATATTATGAATATTATTAGATTTTTCCAAAGAAATGTAGGTAGGCAATTCAGCAGTGGGTTATGATACACTTGTTAAAAGATTTCAATTAAGAAAAAGAACCTGGTTTTTAAATGAAGGTGAGGGTAGAGGTGAAAAAAGAGATCTAAGTATGAAAAGGAAAAAAAAATTTCCAATGCCATGCTTGAAGTAGAAATTAGCCCTGCCAAAGAAGATCAATGAGCAGCCCAAAGTACTCTCAAGCCAGTGAGAAAAGATTCTTAAATAAAGTCCACCTAGGCAACTGGGGCAATCAGGCTTGCTCCTAATTGCAAAGGATTTGCTCCAGGAAGAATTGGAAAACACTCTGCATTTTGTTTTATTTGATGGAATGTATGAATGAAATCTCCATATCTAAGAAGAGGGAATATGGTGTCAAAAAGCAAGAGAGATGGATGGAATTTACACCACTGAGTGCCATCTGTGCCGGATCACCATGACAACAAGGACTTCATGCAATCCTGATGGGCATCACTGTCTTCATACATGGGAATCGTTATACCCATGACAGCTTATAATATTTTAAATAGGATAGGAAACGCCTGTAAGTACAATATCTCTCTTCTACAGTCTTCATTATGACTTTACTAATATTGCTCAAAATGCAGGATGTTCTAGAACATCTTAATTTTTTTTCGGTTTGAATCTGGAGATATTGGTTCAGTACCTGTTCTGAACATGGCAGGTGAGGGTCACATGGGACTAGATGGTAATCTGGTTTAGACTTAACTTGACGGTGAAGACCTAGAAAAGCATTTTGATTTGGGTGAGATTTGTTGGGGAGAGTGAGTGAAGGCAAGATAACGAGAACATTACCAGAGGGAGAAGCCAGACTACCATGGACATAGGAGAGAAATGAACCTGTTTTGCATCTCTACAATTGTCCCACCTCACGGAGATCATTGAGTGAAATGGAAAGATAAAATCCTGAGTCGAGATCAGAATCTAGATATGACAGTTCGTATTAGAAATAAAGAATGCACTCAGGAATCTGTTAATCCAGCATCCCTATCAGGTGACAACTGCATAGTATTCATACACATTCTATATGGTGTTTTAATATTAATTTAGTACACTTAGAGTGTTTGCCTAGCATTCAGAAGGTCCTGGGTTCCATCCTCTGTACCCTCCCAAAACCCCACAATATCTGCTGTTATGCCACTGAGAAGCCAAATCCATTTCCTATTCCCTTAAAGTAGGATTGGTTATGACTACCAAAGAAGGTTGACATTGCATCAAGCATGGGCCTCAGGTTTAAGAAGATCTGGTGACTTCTGCAGAATTCAGAATTTAGAAACTTGCAAGCCTCCTGGTACCCTTGTCGAGAGGCTCTGGAAGAAACCTCAGGGATGGAAAAACAAGAGAGATCCCAGCGAACCTCCATGATACCTCTACGGAGGAGGGGCTAGGGCCAAATGAAGTCAAGAGTTGAGACTGCTCAGTGGGCAAAGATAATTGCATCCAAGACTGACTTCAACCCTGGGACCCACATGGCACAAAGAGAAAATCCACCTCACCCACAGGTTGTCTCCTAACTTCTGCACGTGTGCAATGGTACATGCACCCATATGTTCTCACACACAGTTAACTAACTAAATTTTTTAAGGAAAAGAAAGACATCTCATAGAAATCAAATTTACTATTGCAGGGACTTATCAGTCCAGCATAGAAGAAAACTAAACTGGAAGAAGGTGCAGGAGGATAACACAAGTATAAAACAAAATTAAATTTAAATTTTTTTAATAAGACCATCCTTCAGTGAAAGTCACAATCAGCAATTCTGTGAACATGTGTGGGGAATACATCATTAAATTCTGGAATGCAATTGGCAAATGCATTCTTCAGGTTAAGCCTACTTCACAGAAACAACCGGAAGAGCCGAGGCCTGGGCTATCTTGCATTTGTTACAGGACAGAAGCTTTAGTGGTGTCTTTCTAAGCTGAACAAGAATAGAACTTTATTTTTAGGGGGTCCCTCATAAACCCAGTAAACCGAGGCCTTCATGCATCCTAACTGCATATATGACTAAGGAAGGGTAGTCCCTGAAGTATTACCTGTAAGCAATTTCTTGTGTAAAAAAAATACACCCTGGTCTGAGTATTTTACGTTGTGTCACACCATGGAATTGTTTCAAGTCTGACAAAGTTTATCACACTGTCCCGGATCTTAGCCACTAGCTCTGTATGGCTCTTCAAGCTAAAATTAATTAAAAAGATAAACTTTAACATAAAATTGAACAATGGATTTATCCAGGACCCCATCCACAGTCCACGACTCAGTAGCACCTGTGATTCAGGAAAAACAAGACAGAAGACAGAACACAACCACATCCATCTTCATAGAGCAGGCGAGAGCTAGTCCAACACTACTTTCGAAATGTCGTCTTCAGCCAAGTACTTTCTCTTGATTTGGGCTGTATTTAGATGTTGCTTCTGCGTATCTGTGTGTTACCTGTTTCCAAAGTCCCATATTAATGGTATTGGGAGGGGTACTTGGGGGAGGAGACTGGGCCATGAGGATAAATCCGCTGGTGTGTGAGTGGGTCCCTAGGTGATCAGAGGAGTAGCTATGATAAAACCTCGACTTCTTTCCACATGCTCTGCCTTCCCAAGGGTGGCTTGAATAGGAATGGCCCTCATAGATTCATAGATTTGAGTGCTTGGTCTTTAGGGAGTAGCACTACTTGACAGGAATTAGGAGATGTAGCTTTGTTGGAATAGGTGTGGCCTTGTTGAAGGAAGTGTGTCCCTGGTGATGGGCCTTAAGGTTTCAAATGCTCAAGCAAGGCTCAGGGCCTTTTTCTGCCTACTGCCTGCAGATCCATCAGTCCTGCATCTAAACATAGAACTTTGAGCTCCCCTCCAGCTGCATGCTCCAACTGTGTGCTGTCCTGTTCCCTGCCGCGCTGATAATGGGCTAGACCTCTGAATGTAAACAAGTCTCAGTTAAATGTTTTCCTGTTTAAGAGTTGATGGTCATGGTGGCTCTTCACAAGAACAGAACACTGACTAAGACAGCCAGCCAAGGCCTCACCTAAACTGCGCCCTATCCCTTAGTCTTTGCAGTCTCCAGAACTGCAGGAAAATCTTCCTTTATGAATTTTTCAGTCTGTGGTATTCAACTATAGTAACAGGGCTAAGAAAATGTTGTTAGTTCAGAAATTGTTCAATTGAATTGTATGTCTGAAAGTGTTAAAGTTAATTTGAGTGGAATAAACTCATGTACCTGGTCACCATGCCACATATCCCAAGTGGTAAAGCAGGGGCCTTGCGCCCATTAAAAAATTTCAATACAAATATAATGATACAGGACTGGCTGGATTCTGAATAGACAGCAGCAAACTTGCATAGCTATCACTTCCAGCACTGATTCATAGCACATTCCTTTCAATGGTGGATATCTCAGTAAAATTGTGCTGCCATCATTATGTTTTATTTTTTTTAAAAAAAAAAGCGAGAGCAACATAAAAGTCAACCCAGATCAGAAATGAGGACCAGTGCTAAGAATGATTCCAAGAAGCTGTTTTAGACTCAGTAGAACACTTACTTGCTCCTCTAGTAACTGTGGTGGTTTGGATAAGAATGGCTCCCATAGGCTTATATATTTAGATGCTTAGTCTTCAGAGAGTGGAACTCTTTGATAGGATTAGAAGGATTAAGAGCTGTGCCCTTGTGGAAGAAAGTGTGAAACTGGGCATGGACTTTGAGGTTTCAAAAGCTCATGCCAGACACAGTTCTCTCTCTCTCTCTCTCTCTCTCTCTCTCTCTCTCTCTCTCTCTCGATCAGGATGTAACTCTCAGCTATAGCTCCAACACCCCTATGCATGCTATTCTTCCCCACCACAATGATAATGGACTAAACATCTGAAACTGTAAGCCAGCCCAAACTAAATGCTCTCTTGTATATGCGTTGTTGTGGTATTAGTGTCTCTTCACAGCAACAGAACACTAAGACAGTGACCATCAAGCCATGTAACCAGCAGACCCTATTGGAATTGTTTTCTGTTTGGGTGACTAGCCATGCAACTTTCCTAAAACATTGGTGTTCTTTGAAACAGGAAAGTTTAGACCCTTCTGAATTGCAGAATACAGAAGCTTGTCCATCGAAGATGCTCAGAAAAATACTTCTTAAGTCAATGTCTTTGTTTAATGGGTCCATAGAGAGGTCCACTTAGCAGAGGCAGCTAAATGTTCATCTCTGAGGGAACACAGTAGTAAATAATAAATTTTAATTCTCAGGGACACTGCTCTATGTTTATAACTTCTCTCCAAAACTCACGCCAAATTCCTTTATCTCAAGTTACAGTTCTAGGTGAGTGTAACATAAATTGTGTCTGGTACATGGTAGATGCTCAGTGAATATTTACTAAGTGCTAATGAATTCAATAGACAGATATTTACTCAATGCCTCCCCTGTGTCTTTGTATTGGAAGATATTAGTGCAAATATATTAACGCCCATGCCTTCAGGAAGCTTGGGAAAGACACAATAAACAAGATGGGAGAGTCAAGTCTGTAATGCAGGAAGTGCTGACTAGCGGTGGAATATCAAATGGACTGTCTGGGTGCAGCAGTATTGGGGTGTTAGGCATTCATTATTCAGTTGTGCAATAGATTGCTCTATACATGTGTGTGAGTATGTGTGTGTATATACATGCATGCACACACACGTACATGTATGTGAGTATGTGTGTGTATACATGCATGCACACACACGTACATGTATGTGAGTATGTGTGTGTATACATGCATGCACATGCACAGAAGAGGGGAACACTTGGACTATGTGACACACAAAAACAGTCTCAGACCTGGTAAGCACCTTGAGTGCCATTGGGTGCAATTTTCCTTCTGGGACTGGCTTTAGATAGGCGAGAAAGGGCTTCAAAGAGAGCAACCAGAGGAACAGAAGAAAGGCTCTTACTTGAGCAATGTCCCATCCTGCTGAGAGTCATCTCAAAGTCTCTCATGGAGCAGTGCTGGTGCTGCCCTCATGACGATGTTAGTGTTCCCGTTCCTCCCTTAGCCAAAATGAGCAGGGGCAGGGCACGTGAGCAAAGTGACGTGGGTGCCGTCGCATCTTGTTTGCAAACAGAGACAAGTGAACCAGAACGTTCCACTGAGCCAAGTCTGTGAAGCTGTTCAGGAACTATTTCCACTCAAGCCTGTTTCCTTTTCTTTATGGAAGAGAATCATCCAGATTTATGTGCTGGAAGCATCTGCTAGATACTTAGGGACAACAGCCACCTTCCACAACAGGAAGCCCTTGTATCAGCGATAAATCTTCAACATGTCTGGAACAACATGCAAAGTCTTGTTATTAGGAGATTCATGTTTGCTCTCTGACGTTTTTGAGACTGTTGGCAGCTTAACTGCTGTAGCGATGTGTGGGACACACTGCATGTGTTGTACATGTGTGTTCTTTGAAAAGATAGTAGAGTTACTTGTTTCCATATATCCAAAATGGTCATGAATAAACATTGTCAGGAACCACCAAAAAGTTCCCTCCCAGACAAGCACAGGAAGGGCCCATGTATTAGTCAACTTTCTGTTGTGTGACAAATGCCAGGACCAAAGCAATGTACAGAAGAAAGAGTTTACCTAGGTTTACAGACAGAGGGTTAGAATTCATCATGGTGGAGGAGAGAAGCAGGCACGACAGCTGGAGCAGCTGAGAGAGGGGGGGAGGGAGAGGGAGAGAAAGAGAAAGAGGGAAAGAGAGAGAGGGAAAGGGAGAGAAAAAGAACTAGAAATGGCCTGAGTCTTTAAACTCTCAAAGCCTGCCCCCAGCGACACACTTTATCCAACAAGACCATATTCCGTAAGCTTCCCCATACGCTGCCACTGATTGTAAACCAAAGGTCCAAATGCTTGGGCTTATGGAAGTGCTTCCCATACAAACATCACAGCCTGAAATGGTAAGCCTTGTTCATTGACTTGACAGGGTTTAGAATCATGTTGGCCACAAATCTCTGAGCATGTCTATGTGAGTGGGAGAGTTTTTTTAGAAAGGCCAGTGAGGAAGGAAGACCCATCCTTGGTGTGGGAAGTCCTTCTGTACATGCATTGCTTTTATTGGTTTAATGAATAAAGAGACTGCTTTGGTCTGTGATAGGGCAGAATAGAGCTATGCGGAGGGATGGGGGGACGACATTAAACTGAATGCTAGAAGGAAGAAGGTGGAGTCAGGGAGAAGCCATGTAGCCACCACTGGGGACAGATGTGCTGGGAGGAATCTTGCCAAAAAGCTACAGCCATGTGGAGATACAAAAATTAATAGAAATGGGTTAATAGTAAGCTAGAAATGCGCTTAAGCTACTGGCCAAACGTATGGCAAATAATTTAGTTTCTGTGTGATTATTTCGTGGTCTGGGCAGCTAGGAATGAACAAGAGGCCTCCCACAACACACCCTAACAGTGGGCAGCACCAGCCCATGGGCTGTTTTCCCAGGACTGAATGAAAGAGAGAAAGCGAACTCTCTACCAACATTGACTCTTGGCTTCCAGCAGCCTCACCCTCCCATTGCCATGCAACGTCTTTGCTGCTGCTAACTGTGTGCTCAAACCAGCAGCCCAAAGGAACCCTTCCTCTTTAAGCTTTTTTTCAG
This sequence comes from Dicrostonyx torquatus, assembly GCA_028555095.1. Classification (NCBI taxonomy): domain Eukaryota; kingdom Metazoa; phylum Chordata; class Mammalia; order Rodentia; family Cricetidae; genus Dicrostonyx; species Dicrostonyx torquatus. Next base: position 5,114,315 of record JAQHUG010000124.1, read on the forward strand.
GTATTTTACATACAACAATTAGTACCAGGTCCTTCTGTCACTGTCACAAAGGGGGAGGGTAGAGAAGAGATCTTGTTTGTACTGGCCTGATCCTTTAGAGGCTAGTGTATGCTTGTGGGTGGGGGCATTTGCAGAGCATGTGGTGTGAAGACCTTAGCTCCCACCTGCAGTGTGCACCACACCTCCTCCATCAAGGGCATGCCCGTAGCAGGGTCTTTTCTAGGAGGAACGGGACATGGGTGCCCTTTGATAGAATAATCCCATCCTCCAGAGCTGAGAGCCAAGAAATCTAGGGACAGACTTTATATCACTATTAGACTGAGTAAGGCTGGGGACATAGCAATGTTAAAGAGGACTTAGCATATAAAGGGCTGTGGATCCCATGCCCATCACCAATAAACAAACCATAAAATCCTCCAATAATCCTGTCGCTCTCAGGTCTCATCCACAAATTCAGGGCTTCAAGTCCTGAGATGGTCAGGCCTCCTTCCATCCCCAGCCAGGGCTCCTGAGGCCCCACCCTCATCTTCCCCTCACCTGGGAATCTCACACATCCTTTAGATGTCTGTGGCCACTTCAGCTCTACAGCCCCTTCTCAGGCAGCCCTCTGGAAGCCCGCTTGGATCCTGACAGGTTTCTGCAACACCATCTCAGGGTACTTCATCCTTCATCTATTGGGGGGCGGGCACTATTCTATGCAAGCTCCACGCAAGAGGAAACAGTCTCACTGTGCTCTGCACACTTTTAGGGCCAAGTTCTGGACCAGCTGTTAGTTGAGTAAGTTTGCTGAATGTAACACCGGAAGTGTTCAAATAGCTATCCACAACTTACGTTGGATACAAAGCATCCAGGACCCAGAAGAACACTGTATAGGGAGGGCACTGAAAATCAAACCAAGTGGCACGTGGGCATTTGTGAGAAGGAAGCTAATGAGCTCAGAACTAACATCAGGGCAACACCAGGGTTCAGGAGAGCAAGGAGTCTAAGTACTCAACTCATATACAATAACTGCTGGGCATCTAGGTTGTTTCCAGGTTCTGGCTATTACAGATAATGCTGCTATGAGCATTGTTGAGTAAGTGTTCTTTGTATATACGCCCAACAGTGATATTGCTGGGTCTTAAGGTAGATTGATTTCCAATTTTCTGAGAGACTACCATACTGATTTCCAAAGTGGCTGTACAAGTTTGCATTCCCACCAGCAATGGAGGAATGTTCTCCTGATTCTATACCCTCTCCAACATAAGCTGTCCTCGGTGGTTTTGATCTTAGCCATTCTGACAGGTGACAGGTGTAATATACTAGCTCAGAGTCATTTTGATTTGTATTTCCCTGATGATTAAGGATGTTGAGCAATTCCTTAAATGTCTTTCAGCCATTTGAGATTCTTCTGCTGAGAATTCTGTTTAG
>JAQHUG010000124.1:5118618-5130673 GCA_028555095.1 Dicrostonyx torquatus
GCTCACCTGCGGGATGGTGAGTTGTTTGTCCTAAAGAGCGCTCACCTGTAGAAGGCTCTCTACAGGGAAATTCCCAACAATCCACAAGGATGACCCCAGCTAAGACTCCTAGCAATAGTGGAGAGGTTGCCTGTATCAGCCTTCCCCTGTAATCAGATTGGTGAATACCCTAACTACCATCATAGAGCCTTCATCCAGCAACTGGAGGAACCAGATGCCGAGATCCACAAGCAAGCTCCAGGCCAAGCTCAGGGAATCTAGTCAAAAGGAGAGAGGAGGGAACATATGAGCAGGAAGGTCAAGATAGTAATGGGGAAATCTATAGAGACAGCTGAACCAAGCTGGTGAAAACTCAGGAACTCTAGACTGACAGCTGGGGACCCCCAAGGGAATGAACTAGGCCCTCCATGTGTGGGAGACAGTTGTGAAGCTCGGACTATCTGAGGGGCCCCTGGCAGTAGGACCAGGATCTATCCCTGGTGCATGAATAGGGATGAATTAGGGAGCCCGTTCCCTATGGTGGGATACCATGCTTAGCCTTAATGCACAGGGGAGGGACTTGGTCCAGCCTCCAAATAATATGCCAGACTTTGTTGATGCCCCATGGGAGCCCTTACCCTTTGGGAGGAGTGAATGGGAGGTAGGCTGGGGAGGTAAGGGGAGCAGAAAGGAGGGGCAGGAGGGAGAAATGTGGTTGGAATGTAAAATGGAATTTTAAAAAATAAATAATATTTTAAAAATGCTGGGTTGTGTGTTCGTAGAACTGTTAAAGCTTCCAAAACCTGTCCTTTGCAAGGCTATGGAACTGCTGCTTTCGGGGAGGGGGGGTGGCAGGAAGAGGAGGAGGAGGAGATTTGGACCTTTGGTAAGCAATTTCTTTCTTCACCATTCAGTCCAGGAAAAAAGGAATTTCATGTGAGTTTAACTTTACTGGTTGCAATTTTGTTTTTTAAAATGCGACACAGAGAGAATTAGTGAGAAACAGGGTAGGGGAGGGAGAGAGAGAGAGAGAGAGACAGAGACAGAGAGAGAGAGAGAGAGAGAGAGAATATGCTCTCTCTTCAGTATCCCTTCCTTATTTAGTTGGGAGCCTTTGATGTCTTTATCATTGCAGAGGAAAATGTGTGATAATTTAAGGTTCAGCACTCTCTCCTGGGTGTCCAACATGACCATCACTGAACTGAGACAAAAGCCAACTCCAAGAACACGGCGCTCAGAAGGTGCAAGCCACTGGGACAAGGTTATCATGACAGACACAAGAGGGTAGTGGCCCCCGTCCCCTTCTCTGACATGCAGAAAAGACACCCTCGGCAGATGAAAGAGAAAGGGCAAGAACTTTTAAACAGGAGAGGGGAAGGAATTCAGGAAGCAAGCATTCGCCTTCTCCTGTGTGGTCCCTGCAGCCTGGGGAGATTATTTTCAAAGCAAGGTCAGGCAGGTTACTGCTTTTTTGGGTTGATGCTTTTTGCATCTTGCAGCCCAAGCCCACATCATGGGAATCAGAAACCTTTATAGACATGGTTTTTTTTCTCTCACACAAAATTCACAGAGGTGTGCCAGATCTGATGTTCTCTATAAGAGATGTAGAGTGTTCTATTCTGGCAGTGCCCTTTGCAGCTTTCAAGAAGTGGGTCCAAGATTTGGTACCAGGGCAGCCACCAAGGAGGGCAGAACTGGGTCCAGACCCTCAGCAGCTGTGGGCATGTCCTAGGCAGAGTCACGGAGAGCAAGGGTGGGAGCTAAACATAAGAAAGGACAGTAATGTCATCATGCACCCTCAGCCAATGAACCAGCTCGGGGATTTCCCTAGCAAAGCGAGAGCACACTCTTGTTTCAATGCCAGCACACTCTGAGTGTGCTTCCCTGTTGGATGGCCTGCCTTGCAGCGGTCGCACCACCTTAGAAGTGAGTATCAACTGGAGACTTGGTGGGGGAATCCTGAGAGACAACCCAAGGACGGAGGGATGAGAAACCTGGACTTCAGCAAGTGTTTGGCACCTCTCTCCGCAGACCAGGCTGGCATTGAAGTTGCAGTCTTTATTCCTCAACCCCTGGGTGCTGAGGTCACACACGCACACTACCATATCTGGTGCCTAGGTCTGATTCTAGAGTTATGTTTCTAGATAACACATCACGTTATCATTCTGTGTCTCTTCCTCTCATTGAGCTTCATGAAGCCTTAAAAGCACTAATCATACATACATAATTTTACCTATGTCATTTGCAGGTGATAATAAGAACTTAGTAAGGGCTTCAAAATAAATAAATAAATGAGCCATGAGTCTGTGCTGGCAAAACCATAAGGTCCCGTATAGTTTAGGTGGGGAAAATTAACTCCAAGATCTTCAGCCTCCCCCTCCCATGTTAATCTGTTACCCCTCACTGAAACTGTCAATGTGATCATCTGTTTGCTTTTGACTCTTCTTCCCCAGGTTTAACGTGGTTAGAATGAGCAAACACACTAGAGTAGAGATCTGACGGTGTGAGTTTGAGTCCCCATCTTGACTTCAATGCTTGCATTGGAAAAGTCAGTAAAAACGGTTTGGTCCTCAGCCTGCTCTGACTCCTCAAGATTGGGTAGCTCATGCCTGTAAGAGCAGCAGCCGTGTTTTGAAGATCCTCTCCACCAATCACTGTACCTGGGTGTCCTGGCCAGCACCAGGCAGCTGGCATCCATTTCTGAGTATGGGAATGAGGGTGCCTTCATGGGGCATCAGCCCAGATTCAGAGCCGCCCAAGGTGATGCCATGCGGGACAGGAAGAGCTGCTTTGCTGCTGCCTGCTCAGAGCAAGGCGACGAGCCAAGTGAATGCCGCTTTCGCCACTGAGCTGGGGATGTTTCCCCAGACACTATAAAGGAGTGGGCCTTCTGGAATTCTCGCCCCCTAACATCTAGGAAAGCTGTGCTCCTTGCTCTCCACCTGACTGCAACCAGGTACGTCTTCCCATTTACACTCAGAAATACTGTCCTTACCTTAACATCAAACCATGAACTCCCAAAAGCTTCAAGAAGATGTGAGAGAAATACCTCATGGGCAGATACAGGCTAAGGCCGGATTCCACCTGTTTATTATTTGCGTTCTAACTCCACCCCCACCTGCAATCCTGAGACCAGAAGCCAAACTTCACCCTGACCCTTTGTCAGGTTAGAGACCTCTGACTCAGCAGTCCCATCCATAAGGGGCTACAGCTAAAACCCCTTCTGCAGGCAGGGCACGTTGCTACTTCTCTTTCCTTTTAAGTAATAAAATAATCTGGGATATTTTATAAAACACACATTCCAGAGCTGAGGAAACCGAATGATTTCTGTAGGAGATCAACTCTGGGAAGCCGGCTTAATTCATGTGTTTAGTCTGTCACCTGTGATGAAAATTAAGCTTCCTTTCATGGCCAGCACATTTTGTGGGGGAAGGAGATTGGGAGCAAGATCCAATTCCATTATTTAATCTCCGAATCTTCAGAACCCGTAACGACAATATAAAAGAGCACACAATCAGGCCAGCTGTGAACTCACAATTGAGGAGAAGCGCTCCCTGGAATTCAATTAGCCTGATTTATTTTTGCTTGCTTTCCCTTACTTTTTACTGAATCCAGTCAAATGATTTGTGTATGTCATCACCATCTGTGAATGTGTCTTCATAGACTGAAATGAGCCGTCCAGGGGGAGAAGACAGAGCCAGATGTTCGCCAGCATGACACAGCAGCTCAGTGAATCAAGTATGTGTGGAAAAGTACAAACTCCTCCAGGACAGCACTCCGCAAACAAACTCTAATCCTTCCCCTTTCAAAGACTTCGTCACGTACTCCTGGAGAGGCCTCAGCGATAAGACTGAAGAATCCCGTGTCAGAGGCTCTGGGCTTTGCAGGCACCAACCCTGAAGCTGAGAGATTTCCTGAAAGAACCAAGCGATGTTAAGTATCATTCTATCAACATAGAAATCCTGACGCAGTCAGTTCGTACAGAAAACAGTTACTTAGGCTCAACTTTGGAGGTTCTAGCTGGCAGGCAGCTGGATGGATGTGTTGCTGGACTGCACATCATGGCAGGAGGATGCGGTAATGGGGAAGAGCTCACCCACGGTGACAGCCAGGGACGGACAGAGTAAAGTCAAGCAAAGGAGGATGTGGGGCCATCATTTCACCAACAACAGTCCCAATAGCCCAAGGGTCCCCTGCTCCATCTTGCAACATTCTTACCACTGCATTGCCAGCTAAGCCTTGATTACAGAGATTTTTAGGGACCATTTATCCAAACAACAGAGCACTCCCCCACTTGCCGGTATTGTGGCCTAGGTATCTAGAAACATGCAGAATGGAGGATGTAAAATAACCCTCAAATACTAAGTTTATGATAGCCATAAAGAAGTCAGAAGATTTTTTTGTGGGAACAATTACTGTCCTGCTGGCGTGGAACAAGGGCAAGTGACCACACTTCTGACTATAGGTACATGATGTGTGTGCTATACATACCTGATGTACATATGTTTAATGGGATATGTGTAAGCATGAGTATAGGGTATGTCCTATATGTGTGTGTGGTATGGTATGTATATGAGATATGTGTCTCATTGTGAGTGTATGCATTCATGTGTCTGTGTGGTATGTAAATGTCCGTGTATATCCATGACACATGTGCTATACCTGTGTCTGTATACTAGTGACAGGCATGTATATTGTGTATATGCTGTGTGTGTGGTATGAATGTACATTATATATGTGTTATAGAAATATTTTGTGTACACGTGTGCTATCTTAGCAGCCTTAGAGAGACAGTGGGAAGAAAGACAGGTAGACAGAGAATGTTTTCTAATAGGCTAATTATACCACAAAGGTTGATTAAGAATCTTTAGATTGAAATTCCTCTTCTCAATCCTACAGAGACACTATTACATAAGACACGGGCATGTTAAAAATATATCTACGACAAAAACATTATGAAATATGAATAATAATGATATATCATAGTTATGCACATACTAAGACATGCTATAAACTATCTGTACATAGAAGCATGGAAAGCACCAGGCAGTGGTGGCGCACACCTTTAATCCCATCACTCGGGGCAGAGACAGGCGGATCTCTGTGAGTTCGAGGCCCTCCTGGCCCATAGAACAAGTTCGAGGACAGGCTCCGAAATTACAGAGAAACCTTGTCTCAAAAATCAAAACAAACAAACAAAAAAGAAGCACGGATAGTTGCTCTACAGAGACTGAATAGAAGTATTAGCTTTGACAGAGGCCAACATGCCAAGAGAAGAGAAAATGCTTCATGGAGCTGATGCATCTCCGAACATCCTCTCAGGAAGCTTCCCTGATCAATCGTGTCAAAGGCAGTGCTGTGGGGTTTTGTTCTTTGTTACCTCTTGAAAAACACGCTGGGCTGGGCATTTATCAAAACCAACTTGGCTCCAGTGAGAAGGACCGGATTCATTGCCTTTTCCCAATCTGACTAATGAAATCCACTCCGTTGTAAACAGTCACAGAAGGAAGGACACGTATGAGGCATGAAGTACTTCTCTGTCAGGGAGGGACCCGGCCAGCTGAGACTGTAGAGCCTGACTGGACAAAGCGTGGCGCTAGCCTGAATAGATAACCACACCCTGGGGAACACTCCAGGGTAGCTGTTCTTTCGGGAACTGCTATGCTTGTCATATAATGCAGATGACTAAATCCTGAAGATAAAAATTTCCCCCACTTTAGTAAGCTCTATACAAAGGTTTATGTTTATTCTTATTTATGTGCGTGTAAGTATGAGTGTATGTTCTGTGTACTAGGGTAAACCTGGGGCTGGAGGTCCAGGTGACTATAAACCAACTGGTGTGGGTTCTGGGAACCCAACTCGGGTCCTCTGGAAGAGCAGCAAGCACTCTTAAATGCTGACCCACTTATCCAGCCTTTCAAACACTTCCATTGCCGATTTTCCCCTCGACCTGCCTATGATCAGTAGCAGGATCCACACAAGGCTGTCCATTCTCTGGGTTCGGTTCACTGCCTGGGGTCCTTTGGCTCCGCCCAGAAAGAAATTCTAGAGAAGGGAGGGGAAACTCTCCAAGTGCTGGTTGTCATTTGTCAGCTTCTGTATTTCACATTTGACAGCAGCAGCAGCAGCAGCAGACAGCAGCATCGGGGACTCCAGTTCTTGTGGGAGGTTAAGAAGTCGCCTTGCTCTTCGCTGGTGTTGCAGCTCCCCAGTGGGTCTCAGAATTCAGTTCCTCAACTCTTGACAACACCCAGGGTCGTAGCTTCCACATCACAATGTCTAAGCTCCTCGACTCAAAGGACTGGGCCATTCTCTGTAACTCTTTCAAAACCCGAGACCTTCATTTTCTCCTCTCTGCCATTTCTATCCTTCCTCCCTGTCCCATTTTGCTTTCTCCCGCCCCTACAGCCTTTCTGAACTGCTCAGCTCAGCTGCTGCTCTCCGTCAAGGCTGCTGCCCAGTTGTTCCTGTCAGGAGGCAGTTACCAGCATCCTCTGGCTGCTGTGGCTCCTTCGAAGGCCATCACCACCAGTATTTCTGTTCAGTCTCCGTTGCAGCTGTCAGCGCAGCTGTTCAGTTCACGGCCCTCCAGCCACTCATCTCTGCCTCTGCCACTTGTCGGGATTGCCACCGGTCCCTGTGGATCCACCGCTGTGGCTGCATTAGGTTCACTTGTTTCCCCTAGGCCGGCCTCTGCCACTCACCAGGGTCCTGTGGCTCCCGCAGCTCCTCCTCCTCTTTTGTAGCCGCTCCTCTTCCTCTTTTGTAGCCGTCAAAGCAACAGAGCACACTGCCCCATTTTTGTTTTGGTGTGCCAGTCAGCCACTGTCACTGCAGCTGCTGTTTCTTTATATAACCAACTCAGCAGTTCAAACAAAAAACCAAGACCTTGAGAGAAGCTGTGTGTTGGGTCTAAGGAATCTGGGAATCGCATTTGTATCAGAAGCAATAGAAGCGGCCTTGTGCCTGGGCTTGTGTAGCAATGGCACCTGGGTGTGTGTGCTTCCCACCTGCCTTCTGAGTGCTCCTCTCAGGGACAATTGGAGGACTGCATCTTCCCAAAATGTTCCAGCGGTGTTTCTGGTTCTCTCTGTCTCTATGCAAACCATGCCAGTCCCCAACAAGAGGGACAGTCGTTTTCTGCTCCCTTTGAACCTAGACAGGATCTGCAACTCTTTAATCAAGACTTCCCAAGTGAGTTGTTTGACATGGTTTCTAAAGCTAGGATGGAAAGATGGCATGTTTCTCTCCGATCCCAAGCCCCATTTCCCCCCCAGTATTCTTGTCCTCAGAGTTCAGCTGCCATGTTGTGAGGATGCCCTACACCAATCACTGTGCCTGAGTGCACTGGCCAGCACCAGGCCACTGGCATCACTGTCTATGTACAGGAATGGCAGTACGGGAGGTGTCTCCAAGCTGACTCACCAAGCAAGCAGAACACCCTGCTTACTTAGTCAAAGAAGGGCTGCTTGCACTTATCCAGCATAGGCCTCGTGTAAATGAAGGTTTGTGTTTACACCAATCACGGGTTGTCTCTTCTCTTACGAAAGGGTTGTCCTTTCGTAAGGCATCAGGGAGGTGCTTCCCCTCCTTCAGGCTTGAGTGTGTTTAAGATCATCTATAGACCACTGAGGCATGGTGGAGCAGAAAGAACAGCGAAACCGTTCAAACAGTCCCAGCAGAGGCTATGCCTTCATGAGCCACAACTGTTGTGTAGTTTCCTAGGGGCATCCAGGGAGTGTTCCCAGTGGCCAGCACTGGCCTAAGGGTAGCCTCCCCTTCCTGGTGAACTGATTGGCAGTCCCTTTGCTCGAGGCAGCCAGGGCACAAGGGAGATTCTGACAGCTGCCAATTAGCAAGTCACATCGCCTTGTCCCTCAACATCTTTGATGATCACCAGTAGTGCTTGCAATAAGAACTTAAAGCACTTACCTGCATCACTATAGTTCTCATCAATGATTTCAATGGTGCTTTAGCAGGGCAGTGCTCAGAGAGAGGTCAGCCTTCCAACTTCTAGCTCCATTGGCTCCTATTTTTCCTTGTCTTTGCCTCCTATATTTAAATATCTAGTGTTCTTTTGACATAAAGTTCTTAATCCAGTGGTTCTCAGACTTCCTAATGCTGCAGCCCTTTAACAGAGCTCCTCATGTTGTGACCCCCAACCATAACATTATTTTTGTTGCAACTTCATAACTGTAATTTTTCTACCATTGTGAATCATAATATAAATATTTGTGTTTTACGATGGCCTTAGGTGACCCCTGTAAAAGGGTCACTCAACCCCTAAAGGGGTCATGACCCACAAATGAGAAGCACTGTGCTATGGCTCTAAAGTATTATCTCAAAATTTATGCACTGAATCTCAAGACGTCAAGCATTAGGAGGTAGAACTGCGGAGAAGTAATTAAACTATGGAAGAGAAGCTCACCTTAATGGGATCCATCTCAACCATGAATACACAAAGTTTAAAAAAATACTACGTGCAATATAGGAAGGCAGCCTTCATCAGACACTTCATCTACCTACCAGCAACACCTTGGACTCTCTAACTCCAACACTAAGAAATGAATGCCTATCCAAATTTCTACTCTTTAACCAGCTCAAAACATCAATAGGTAAGGGATATGGTGGCCCTGAGCATTGTCAAAATTTCTGCCCTCTACCCAGCTCCTCATACCAGGAGGTAAGGAAGGCACAGACCCTAGTGATCAGGTTGAAACTTCTACAATCCCCTTGGCCCTAGTGCTGACAGTCAAGGTAGCTCCCACCTCAAACTTCTTCCAGTGACTGGTTCCTGGTGACATATAAGGGGTCCCTGCATCCTAAACTGCAAGCTCACACTTCTATCATTCTCCTAGCTCTTAGTGATGGCAAATTAGCAGTCCTTAGATTATCAGCTTTGAGCTCACACTCATTTCCAACCAACTAACTCCAGATGTGCAAGTCCCAGCACAGAAACAAAAACAAAAGTAAAATCCAAGACAGAATGTCTTTTCCAAAAATTACTAATCCCATAAAAGTGGGCCTCAGTAAGAATGACCTGGAAGAACTTACAAGGAATTTAAAAGAATAATCATAACTATTCAAACCCAAAGAAGACATGAATATACTCCAAGAGTGCAAAACAGAGCCAAATGAACTAAGGAATGCAATTCAAGATATAAACACAGAATTCAATAAAGACCTAGAACTATTGAAGAATAGTCAAACTAAAATGATGCTGTAAATGAAGAACTAAGGAATGAAGTAAAAACTTCAGAGAAAGAACTCATCAATAATTCATGTGGATAACAGAGTATCAGAGCTGGAAGGCAAGGCAGAAGTTGGATTACTTAGTAAAGGTCAATAATAAATCTATTAAAACCCATTAGCAGAACATGGCAGAGCTCTGGGATACCATGGAAAGATGTAACTTTAGATTATGGGCACAGAAGGAGAAGAATACAATACCAAAGGCATAGAAAATATTGTTAAGAAAACCATAAAGAAAGTTGTCCAAACCGAGAGAAACAGATGTGTATACAGATACAAAAGGTTTACAGAACACCAAATACACACAGAGGCACAAAACAAACTCCCTATGACATAATATACATGTGGTGACTTGACTAGCTATGATCCCCCCATGGACTCATAAATTTGAATGCTTGGTTTACAGGGTGTGGCACTATTACAAGGTGTGGCTCTGTTGAAGAAAGTTTGTCATTGTGCAGGTGGGCTTTGAGGTCTCATATATGCTCAGGCTACCCCAGTGTGGGACAACTCACTTCCTGTTGCCTGCAGATTAAGATGAAGAACTCTCAGCACCTTCTCCAGCACCATGTCTGTCTGCATGCCAACATGTTCGCCACCATGGTGATAATAGACTAAACTTCTGAAACTGTAAGCCAGCCCAATTAAATGTTTTCCTTTATAAAAGTTGTCATGATCATGGTGTTTCTTCATAGCAATAGAAACACTAACTAAGGCATCTATTTAAAATGTTAAAGGGAAAAAAAACCCACAGACTAGAAAAAAGCTCTTGAAAGCAGTGAGATTAACCTTTATTCCATGGGATCTTTAAAAGTCAGAAGAGCCTGTGTTCCAGGTTTTGAAAGATCACAACTATCAACCCAGACAAGCATGACCAGCAAAACTAACAATTAAAATTGAAGGAGGAATTAAAAACTGCCCATGATAAAAACAGATTCATAGTTTATGACCACTAAACCAGCCCTACAGAGGATTCTGGAAGGCAGTAATAGTTAAGTCTCAAGAGAAGAATAAACACTCCAATAGGTCACAGGGAATACATCTCCAGGAAAGTTCATCAAAAGAAAATGCCATAAAATCAGCAAATTGACAGCAATTAATAGACATCATTTCATAATAACCCCCAATATCAATAATCTTATTTACCCAATAAAAAGACACAGACTAGTTCATTAGACTAGAAATAAGATTCATCTTTTTATTGCTTTCAGGAAATACACCTTACCATCAATGATAGCCACTACCTTAGTGTCAAGGATATTCCAAGCAAATGGTTCTGGAAACAGGCAGGCACAGCTAGTCTAATGTATAGCAATTAGACTGCAAACCACAGCTTTTCAAAAGAGACAAAGAAGGTCGTTTAATATCCCTCAGAAGGTCAACACACCAAAAGGATATTATAATTCTATACAAAAACCCACCCAAAGAGATGCTTCCAAATTTGTTTCCAAAAAAATATTGCTAGATATAAAACTTTAGAAAAACCCAAACAGTCATAGTGGGCAACTTCAATAGTTGACTATAACCCATAGACAGGTCATTTGGACAAAATGAAATAGAGAAACGCCAGACCTAAACAATATCATCTGTCAAAGGGACCTAACAGACATCTACAGATCATTCCAGCCAAACGGTAAAACATGCATTCTCCTCAACAGCCCATAGAACTTTCTTTAGAACTGATCACATATTAGAATGAAAAGCAAGTTCAAAAAACACAGGAAAAGAAAAACACCATTCTGTAATTTATCTAATCACAATGGGAGGAAGATAGGTATCAGCAGGGCTAAAATCTACAGAAAATACATAAGCTCATGGAGACTGACCCATACACAACTGGGTGATGATTTTGTCACTGAAGATTAAGAAAAGTAATTAAAAATCCCTAGGAGTAAATGAAAATGAAAGCACAACATGCAAAGATTACAGCAAGGAAGACCTAAGATGGAAGTTTATGGTGCCTAGTGCCTACATAAAAAATGATCTGAGCAATATCAAATTATTAAATTGATGGTGTGCCTGAAGGCCTTGGAAAATCAAGCAAGAACAAATTAAACCCTGAATCAGCAGATAGGAAGAGATCTTCAAAACAAGAGCAAAATAATTTATTGAGTTAGAAATAAAAAATAAAATGGCCAGTGAAACTAAGAATTGATTCTCTGAAAAGATAAACATGACTAGCCAGCACTTAGCCAAGTTTACTAAAAGAAAGAGCAGGAAGACCCAAATTTATACAATTAGAAATAAAGGATTTTAGAGATGCCAACGGAATTCAGGAAACCATTAGAACACACCTTAAAAATTGATATGTGCTGGATAGTTTTTTATCAACTTGATACAGTTAAAGCCTTTTGAGAGGACAGAATCTCAACTAAGAAGTGTCTCCATAAAATTGAGTTGTAGGCAAGACTGTAGGGCATTTTCTTAATTAGTGATTGATGGAACACAGCCTAGGCCTTTGTTGGTGGGGCCATCCCTGGATGGTGGTCCTGAGTTCTAAAGAAATCAGACTGAACAAGCCATGGGGGGAAGCCAGTAAGCAATAGCCTTCTATGGCCTCTGCATCAGCTCCTGCCTCCAGGTTCCTACCCTGTTTGAGTTCCTGTCCTGACTTCCTTCAATGATGAACAGTGCTGTGAAAGGGTAAGCCAAGTAAACCCTTTCCTCATCAAGTTACTTTTTTTTTTTTCATCAAGTTACTTTGGTCATGATGTTTTGTTGCAGCAACAGAAACCCTAACTAAGATGCTATAACCCACCAAATTTTAAAATTTAAACCTGCAACCTACCCAAAATAAACCAAAATGAAGTAAATAACTCACACA
>JAQHUG010000124.1:5136093-5202072 GCA_028555095.1 Dicrostonyx torquatus
GGGGACTGACTGAGAAACCAATGATAATGTCACGGGGATCTATCTCTTCTGCATGTATTGGCTTTTCAGGAACCTAGTCTATATGGATGCACTTCTTGGGCCGTGGTGGAAGGGGGAGGGCCTTGGGCTTCCCACAGGGCAGGGTACCCTGCCCCCTCTTTGGGAAGCAGAGGGAGGGAGGAGGGTTATTGGGGGAGCAGAAGGGGCTGGGACAAGGGGAGTAAATGTAAATTTTTCTTTTGACAATAAAAAAAGAGAGAGATAGATGCATTACTGGTCAAAGCGGCGAGAATAAGAGAGCAAATGCCCAGCCCTAAACAGGACATCTCTATAAGGCCACAATTTGCCAATATTCAGGGAATATTGGCATATTCCCAGGAAGTGCCAAGCAAAAGCATGCAAGCATTGACGGTGTGGGGGTGCCCTGGGATGCTGTCCTCTGGCCATGACATGGCAATGGCAACCCCAAATTCACAGGGGTTAGTTAGCCACACGAGACCTGCACCTGCACATGGTCAAGCCAGCCAAAATTACAGAATAAACACCTCATTGGGGAGCTATTGGCTGTTGATAATTGTTGGAGGAAAGAGAATCTTGGTTTGTTTTCTGCTTCTTGTGGCCACTAGAAAGTTGTATGAAATTTGGAAAAATAAAAGCAAGCTTTTAATAGTTGTAAAGTATTTGTGATTTGATTTGAATTTTCCCTAAAAGCTGCGGATATAAAGAATTATTTGATTCTTAAAACTCTAAATATATGCAATTAATTTTAGAATTAATCTATTCTCTTATGGCTGTAAGCCATAATCTATAGCCATAAATGCTTTGTAAAATATATAATCAATAATGTATACATTTTAGAAATTATATATCTTTTTATTTTTGATTCATTGGCATCTTTTGTTTATTTTGAAAATCCTATGTGATTTACAGAATTTTCTCCAAAGTTTCAGATTGGTTTTTCAATTTTTTTAATAATCTACTCCGAGTCACATATGTTTTAATAATAAAGAACAAAACATCTATTTTTTTCTTTATTAAAAGAAATGAAAAAGAAAGAAATCCCTGCTGCTTAGCCACCCAGTCTGGGGTAGTATGTTAGAAGCCCTGGTGTTAAAAAACCATCAGTGCCCCGCCAGACCACAGGAGCTAGCCAAATAAGCCCCTTTAAGAAGCCAGACAGCCATTCAGAAACATGCTGTTGTTTCTACGATGTGCTGAGTCTCAGTACTATGAGACTGCCTGATACAAGATGAAATCATTCTTGTCTGACCCAGACAAACCTGGCGCGAGACATAATGAAAGAGGGGGAAGGGGTATCCTGCCTGCTGAGATAAGTACAGCTTCATGTACTTTCTAAAAACACACAAGAGATTCCTTACCATCCGATATGCAGCCCATGAACATATACACAGACTCCTGTAGCAAAGTTTATCTTCAACATTTTTGAAGACTGCAACAACCCAGACAACAGGCTCCATATAGAACACCCACCCAGCAACTGCATCTCCACCAATGAGCAGACAACATGCCCCACACCTCCACCAATAGCTGACACAAGGCCTTTTTCCATCGGGGAATCAGCACAGATCCTGCCCCCAACCTTCAAGATCAATAAGCTCTGTGCCCAAGCCTCCTATGTCTCCTTTCTTGACCTAAAGCCTTCACTTCTGCCTCTTTGAAAACCCCCTGCTTTTCTATGGCAGGTCTTCCGGAGTTCTGCTGTTGCCAGGTCAGAATCATTCATCTATAGGGAATCTACCCCCTCCCTGTCTCTTGTTCGTAGTAATGATGGGTGTTATAATTTACACATGGCGAAGAACCACTAGAATAATCGCCCCTGAGCCTCTACTGGCTAGATTCACGTGAGCTTGACACAAGGCAGAGAAATTTTAGATGAGGACCTTAAGAAAATGTCCCCACCAGATTGGCATGTGGGCAAGCCCATGGTACATTCTCTTGATTGATGTGGGAGTGCCCAGGTCACTATGTGTGGCGCTAGCCCTGGACTGGTGGTTTTGGATAGTATAGAAAGACAGACTGGCAAAGTGTAGGGAGCAAGCCAGTAAGCAACACTCCTCCATGGCCTTTGCCTCAATTCCTGCCACGCCTGCCCTGGCTTTCCATTGTCCTGAGAGCCGTAAGCTGAAATAGACCTTTTCCTTCCCAAGTTGTTTATGGTCGTAGTGTTTGATCACAGCTTGGAAACCCAGCCTAAAACAATCCCCATGCTAGGTAAATCCCGTTGCTGTTAATGGCATTCAACAGTTTGGTTTTTAGCAGACATTTTCATGTTTGTCATATTACAGCAAACGCCTTTGGCTTCCCAGTGTTGCCTCAAGCATAAAAGAGATAGTAATTCTCAGAGCAAATTTATGAAGGGCATTACCAGCTCCATTCTAAAGGCACGAGTTATGCATCTTTCCAAAGCCCCCCCCCCCGGGGTGGCTGTGCTGTGGCTGATGAATCTCAGGACGCAGGTGAGACACTTTATGGGAACCTTCTATTTGCAACTTACAGAATTCCTCAAGGTTTGAAATCGTTACATTGCATTTTATACCATCTTAATTGTTAAATATGCTGAATGTCTTGCCTTCTAAAATAAAATAAAATACAACATCTCACCTACTGAAAGGCTCAAGACATGTGTATGTGCATGCACACATGTCCAACTGTGTATGTATGTGTGCGCACGCATATGTGAAGGCCAGATGCCAAACTTGGTTATTCCTTGAGAACTATCTATACATATATATATATATATATATATATATATATACATACACACACACACACACACATATTTATTTATATATATATATATATATATATATATATATATAGAGAGAGAGAGAGAGAGAGAGAGAATGCCTGCAACTCACCAAGTAAGCTACACTGACTAGTGAGCAAACCCCAGGAATCCACCTGCTTCCACCTCCCCAACACTTGGATTACAAGTGGGCACCACACATTGCTCTTTTAAACATGGATATTGAAGCTTTAGCGCCTAGTCATAATCTGTAGCCGAGCGTGTTATCTAAAAGAAGAATAAACTTCCCCTCTACTCTCCATTCTCCTCTGACACTGACGCCAAGAAGCAAACACCAAGGTAAAGAACTGTCCCCTTCAGCAGAGATGGCTGCTCTATGACTGCTGGGGCCATTAAAACAGCCATGGATAAATTTAGAAGATCTCTGTCTCCTGCAACCCTAAGCCACCTGAAAAACAGCAGGTAGTAGAGTCACCCAGCACCAGTAAACACAGCAGGCTATATTCCAGGCCCAAACTGCCGGAAGGTAGCTGGGACACAGGTTAGCCTCTTCCATGGGAGGGGATATTTGTGGGATAAAGTTGACATACATTCAAAGCACCAGAAGGCTTCCGATTGGCCAGAGCTGGGCTGGCCAGTTCTGCTTCCAGTGGGTGCACAGCTGTCTAAATGGAGCGGGGAAATTATAGGGAAGAGGCAACAGCTGGTTAAAACAGAAATAGGAGCACTCAGTTCTCTCTGTGTACAGTGCTGACACCCTCAGAGTCTCAGGTAGGAAGAGCATGTATCCACAGTCAGCCGTTTGCAAGAGGGAAGGACACCCGCTATTAGCCCCACCGGAGGACAGTTGCTGGTGGCTGAGTGAGCTGGACGTTAACAAGGAGGGAGGTCACCTTACAGCTTACAGTTTTAATTCCCCATTAGAACCCGGCTCGTAGAATTTTACATTCACCACAAGAACTTCAAAATACTCAAGTTCTGATTTCACCACTCCAACCTGGTTTTATGTTCCCCTCATAATTTCTAACACTGAATTTCAGGTCTGTCCAGTGGGTTGTCCCATTCTGCCATCCTGTTTCCTAGGGTGTTAATGTCATGGAAACTGTAGGACATTTTAAAAAGAGAAAAAAAATCAACATTTGGTCTTATAAACTACCTGTGAAAATTAATTCTCTTGTATGATAATATTACTTAAATAGCATTACCCAGAATGTCTGTTGAGATCACCCGGTACTTTCATAGCCATTACTTACTGTCCTGCTCAGACTCACTGGGAACTCCCAGGGGACAGCAAGTAATGGGTGCTGGGAGAGGGCTGTGCATTAGTCTTGCTCTTCTGACTACTGGGGTCAGTGCTTCAGATGGACTCTGTCTGGACAGCAAGGTGAACTTCGTATTGTATGTCAGTGCTCACCGGGCCTTACCCATGAGCTCAGAGCAGCTGAACCGCGAGGGTCAGGGAGTCCAGCCAGCTCTCTGAAGGCAAGGGGCTGGAGGCTGGTCGGAAGGTGGCCAGAGTTATAATACTAGTGTTTGAGATGTTTGTGTGCATGACTCATTCTTTTCCTTTCAGATACGCCAAAAAGAACTTCACCACTGGGAAAGCAGGGCTATTCCATATAAAGTCTGAGATGATTACCAGTGTCCCCAAGTGAGAGAGAACAAAGGAAGAAGCTAAGCAAGGTCACACCAACGGACATAGAGATTGGCAGAAAAACACTTAGTACACTAAGAGCCATGCTGGCCCGGTAGAGGGGCTCTGAATTGGACTTCTGGTTTATTCAATGTGTACCTGAGAGGCTAGTCAAATAGCAGATGTTTTCATGGCCATTGAAACTTCATGCATCTCACAGGATCACAGGATGCTTACAGACAGACAGCAAAGGAGACTGTAAGATCTAACAGGACTTGGGAGAGTTTCCCACCCCACCCCCACCCAGACAATGTGCCCACTGTCCGGGCTAACAACATGATGGGATGATGACATTCGTCCATTCTGGGAATGCTGTTAAGCAGCCAATAAGAACAACAAAAGAAAAACACATTTTTATGGCTACAAAAATTAAATGTAATAAGACATTTCCACACCTTTGCGGACTGTGGGAAATCAGAGTTTGGTCAGCTGTTACCATCTGCACT
The DNA here is from genome assembly GCA_028555095.1 of Dicrostonyx torquatus. Classification (NCBI taxonomy): domain Eukaryota; kingdom Metazoa; phylum Chordata; class Mammalia; order Rodentia; family Cricetidae; genus Dicrostonyx; species Dicrostonyx torquatus. The sequence continues at coordinate 5,141,000 of JAQHUG010000124.1, forward strand.
TAAGGCCTTAGCCATGTCAGAGGTTCATCTCTGGGGACAGACACCCTTGAGAAGCCACCCTTTCCGTGGGACGAAAGGTAGGATGACGTCAGGGCGGGGATGCTTCCCGTCGGTGAGGTCCTTATCCATTTGTGGGTTCTTTGTTGGCAAAGAAATTCAGACACTTTGAAAAACATACCCCATAAGGTTTATCTCTCTTAACCTCAATGTTTGGAGGGGAAATAGCAGCAGCAGCAGCAGCAGCAGCAAGAAAATCAAAACAGAGCCCATGAAGGGCCTGCCCCTATGCAAGCAAAGGGTGTTCTTGGGATTGGTAAGGACTGTAACCAAGGAAAGTCTAACTCGACAGCACACACTGTGCAAATCCCACCCACCCACGCGCCACTGATAACAAGGGCAGATAATGGCGGATGGTCCAGGTCCAGTGTCAAATAAAAAGGACTGGAGGTAGAAGCCAAGGAAGTGTGGAAGTACCAGTGCCACTCCAGAACATTCCAGGCTTGGAAAGAGGGTGAAGGTGCTAACCTGAGAAATGATTAGAAGTATTCATGACTTCACTATTGCCACCATTAGTAAATACCACTCATGTCTTCAGGGAAACCTTTGTCCCCATGTAGTTTTCAGACGATGACATGAAGATGTGGTCGAGATGGCGGAGTGCACCTCTAGGTTGGAATGGGTGGCTTTGCGTGCTCTTCCACTGCCGCCTCTGATGAACCGCCTTTCGCACCCGAGGCTTCCCAGTTTCCATCAGTTCTCACGTCCTAGGCTTACTTACTAAACAAGAGTTAACAAGATGGTATGTGATTGTACTAGCAGGCGTCCTAGACATCGAGAGCTTGGTACACAGAGAGTGCTGGGAAAGAGGGGTTTGCACTAGTGCCAGGATTAGTATTACTATTGTCTATATTTTATGTTCTTTAGCTTTTTCTTTATTGTGTGAGTGTTGACCTGCAGCATATCTGTGCAGGAGTATGTGCCCAGTGCCCGTGGAGGGCAGAAGAGGGCACTGAAGCTCCTGGAACTGGAGTTACAGGTGACTGTTTACTGCCGTGTGATGCTGAGATTTGAATCCAGGTCCTCTGGAAGAACAAACATTCTTAACCATGGAACCATTTCTCCAGCCCCCTACATTTTATGTCAGAAGCCAGTCTTTCTTCATTTATTTATTAGAAGGGTGGAAGCTACGGGTAGCCTCAGTACCAAATGTGGTAATGTCTACTCTAGACACGTGACACAAAGCCACATGAGTTAAGGTCCTCGAAGGACTTTACTAATTTATCCACAAAACTCAAGCTCAGGTCCAGTTTTCCATCCAGGGCCTTTCCAGATATTATCTGAAAATAACTCTTATCTGGAAGGGGTGGAGACCAAACAACTAAAACTTATTTTCCTTTTACAAGAAAAAGTAAATCTATTTAAAAGATTCAAGACTCATTACCCTGAGGCTTCCGCTCACAACGTCATAGGCCCATGAGAGCCGCTGCACACTCCTATCATGGAAAGCATTGATGGAGCTGCAGGAGACATTTGCAATGCAGGAACTTGGAATGCAGCAAGGGATGAAGAAAGGAGAAGGAAGGAAGGACCAATAAAACCACCAGCTTATGGAGTGTTGGGCTTGATGCCATCCATTATGGTGAAATCAGGTCACCAAGACATCCAAATGTGCACACCATTTGGCTAGCTGTCTTTCTTTTTGTTAAGAGTTCAACTTCTGGTGACAATACCTACATCCTCAAACACATTTTAACTCATTCACGGAGAAGTCAATAGCTAACCACATGGAAGATCCATAGGCCAAAAAGCACGCCATTTCCAAAGCCTTCATTTCTGACAATCTAATGGCTACAGATCTTTATTTCTGGGCCCGCACAGCCTGGAGGAGCTATGGAAAAGGAGCAGTTGGTTCTGCCCTGTAATTTTGATGTGCCATACAGCCTGGAAGGCCCCTTGCAAATGCTGCTTTGTAATCATGCCATACAATTCCTGCAGTGCTCATGAAGCAAAACAAAGAAGCAAATATGTAAGCCTTTCTCCAGCCTGTGCTCCCAACGCCCTCCTCCACCATCCCACTGGACCTGAGAGTGTGGGAAACAGCCACTCAGCTCTGCCGCTCCAAACCCCAACCCTGCTCAGTTTCAAAATTAGCTGCCTGGCTTTCCTTCCCCAGCAGGGACTCCTCTTCCTACAAGCACATGGACATCTTCTCAGGGACTGCTTGTCCCTGCATCCACGTTGGCTCCTTTACAGTCCTTCATGTACCCCATCCCTGCCATTTTGAAGCCCTTCAAGCCCAGTGGGCATCTGAATCTGTTCCCCATTAGGCCAGATTCCCTCTCAGATCCTCATCCATTTGGCCTGACTCCACAGAGGCCAACTGTCTGCTGTCCCAAACAAATGCCCTCCCATCTGAGGCTCCAAGAGAGAAGACTCGCTTCACAGGGGTGACACTCCGGCTCAGCCTTGGATCCTCTGGCCTGAGCCAGTTTTATAACTACATCTCTAAAATGAGAAGAAAGAAAAGAATAAAAGGTTTGGGTTTTTTTTTCCTTGATATAGTAATCTTGTAGCAGGTTTGGGTTAGCAGCCCTACCAAGAAGCTCCCCCTACTACAAGACACAAGGGCCAGGTATTACAGACACAAAGATTCCAAATTCAAGCCAGTATAAAGAAAATGTCAGGCACAAAACCAGGATGGGGTTTGGCATTGCAAAGTCTGCATTGTTACACTTGTGTTGTGGCTTTTCATATTTACCAAACACCAAGATCCATAACTTCATTTCTCTTCATGAAACTTATGCAAAGCTTCCTCTGAAAACCCTAACTTTGGGTGTCATAGGAAGGGCAGTTCTAACAAGGCTTCTGGCAGACAGATTTATCTTTGTGCTGCCAGCTCACAAAAAAAATCTACACAGAGACTTATTATTATGAAAGCTCAGCCTACGACTTAGGTTTGTCCCACTAGCTCTTGTAACTTAAATTAACCCGTTTGTATTAATCTATGTCTTGTCTTGTGGCTTTCACCTCTCTTGCATCTTGCACCTCCTGTTTTTTTCCCCATGTCTACTGGCACCTATGCCTTTCTTCTTCCCTGAGACCTCTTTGTCCCTGGAAGTCCCACCTAACCTCTTCCTTGGCCATTCAGCCCTTTATTAAACAAGTAACAAGGACACATCTTCACAATATACAAAAAGATGATTCCAGAACAGGCACTTCTTCCACATGTGCACCTGTAGCCAAACAACAAACCTTTGCATTTCAAGAACCTAATTCATAAGGAATCCTGAAGAATTTCATTTACAGTATGTCTTGACTCAAGTCAAACTCACAAGGCTTTCTTTTTTTACTACAAAAGCATGGAACTCCATATTTCTTATTTTGCTCATAGATTAAAAAATAGTATAGTGAGGGATGAGGTAAATCAAGAAAAAGGTCACCCAACCACCACCTTTGATGGTTACTAAACTAACCAGATCAGTGCCATCGTATGTACTGTTGCAGCAGAAGACACAGAACGATATAGCATCTGAAGAGACACTCTCCTGGAGTGTGGATAGAGGAGGATAGAGTGATGCTGGGTTACCTAATCTAAGCTTTCCTCTTACCTAGCACTGTGTGACTTCATCTTATGAAAACCAGGGGCTCTACCTTTAGAACTAACATATCAGACCTGCAGTCCTTCTAAAGCCCTTGCATTTTGATGCTGCTGTGGTTTGGGTAATGACACGGCAGGGGGCAGGCAGCAGGGGATGTCATCAAACAATCACAGGCCAAGAGAGGTGGCCTATTAGACTAACAGGAAGTGAAACAGAACCGGTGTCAGAGGGGGCCACACTTCAGTGGAGGGAGCAGGGGCCAGAGCAGCCTGGAGGGGTGAGCTCTCAGCTCCCCCCACTTTGTCTGTGATTTCATCACTTTGCCATCTGATCCTCCTGCCTACCCCCAATGCATGCTGAGGGATAGGAAAACTCACAGTAGCCCCCAAGCCTAAGGACATCCCAGTGACAGATGTATGGAGGCTGTTGCTCCAAAGACAAACAGTCACTTGAAATGACCAAGGAGCTGGTGATGTGCATGGTAGTTTTGGTGACCTCAGAACATAAGAAGGTGTCAGTCCTTACAGGTAGGGTTGAAATACTGCCACCTCAAAAGAGACAGGGCAATTCTCTCCCAGAATGCCGTGCCAGGGGACAGTGCTTGGAGAAGCAGCTCATCTCTTGTTCTTCTCCTTCACATTACCAAGGGGAACAAACAGAAACTCAGATGCTAGGAGCATCTCCACTTGCTTTTCTTCCAGTTCCTCTGCCATTTCCTCAAAGATATTTGCTTCTTTTTCTAGAACAGTCTGTCCTTGGTAAACCTCGTCCATTCGGTCCATTCTCAAACAAGAAAACGTGTCATTGCCTTCCACGGCTAATGTTTATCACCTCCTTTCCCACAGACACTGGCCCAGCTACCCACAAATAAGAAGAGAGCAGCCTCCTCTGCTACCGAGCCTTTGCACAGCATGTGACCTGCCAGGAAGAAGAATCACGATTGCCTCCTAAGGTCATGAACCAGTTATGAAGGGAATCCAAATCTATGGGAGCAACAGACAGAGCGCTTGCTGCCTCTCCAAACTCCTTAGCCTTCCACTCAGAGAAAACACTGAGACACAACACCAAGATGTGAATCTCCCAGAGAGCCATAGAAACCATGCTCTCATATCAGAACCTGAAAAAAACCACGACGAATTAAAAGGTGAAGACGTGTACCGAACCAACTCTAGCAGAAACACAAAGAAGGAAATAATTTTAATGCGCAGAAGAAAATTCAAAGCCAAAAAGAACTGCTTTTAAAAGAGAAGAGTAAAAATCCACAAAACGTACTTCCTAATGACGTTGGTGTGGTCAGCAGCCTCCGAAGACAACTGCTCAAAAAGAAGAGGAAAGAATCGGAAAAGAGGAGCAAGGACCAACGGCCTGTGTGGAGGGCGGACTTCGCTGCTGAGCATGGAGAGGACGTTGCAGTGTAGAAGTTACAGTATGCTCAGCTTCTTGCTGACCCCCACAGGAATTCTTTCTGATGATGCCCACCCTCCCACACACTCGGAGCGCGAAAACTGCCATTCTTCTGAGGTTAGTCCTTGCTCACACCCTTGCGCATCCTCCAGCCCTAGCAGTGCAGAGATCCTTGCAAAGTCCTTCCCTCCCTACATCCCCAGAGCTTCCCAAGGCCTTCAGAGCAGCTGGCCAAGACAAGAAAGTTGGACAAGTGGGCTCAGGCAGCCGGGAGGATTGGAGTTCCAGTTCTGCCCCAGCCAGGCAGCATCCTCCACGGTCATGAGCCCACGGGATCTGTGCCTGGTGCTTGCGACTGTTGTAGAGTTGATCCACAACAAAAATATTATCTGTCCACACTGGCTGCAGAGCAAGGGGGTAAAATTCTTACTATACTCTAAGAAAGGGATTAATGTTCTTAACTAAGTAACAACACACACTCTCTCTTTTTCTTCCAAATAAATGATTCCTAAAAAAAAAGAGTCTTCAGATTTTTCTACATTTGGTTTTCTCTTCATTTGTTTTGTTGATGAATGAGGAAAGCAAGAAAGAAATGTGACCATGGAATGAGTGGGAACATACTTTGTGGAAGAGATAACTAGTCTGGGTTGACTAAACCAAGCCCCTGTGGAGCTACCGGAAACTTTCTTCCCGTAGACTGAGTAGGCTATGTTGTACATGGCTCAGAGAAGCCAAGCATGGCAGTGTGGAGCTCTGTTATTCCTCTGGGATACTGAGGCAGGAGACTAAGTTCAAAGTCCTTCTGGGCTACAACAGTGAGCCCCTGTTTCAAAATGCAAACACACGAAAAGGGCCCGAGTATAGCTCAGTGTTAGTACACCAACCTAGAATTTAGGAGGTCCTGAGTTCAGTACCGAGTCCTGGGGGGTTGGGCAGGCTCGAAGAAAAAGGTTTGAAAAGACGGTTGTCTGGGTCACTAAATGTGAACCCCTACAACACCTAGGAAAATGTCTTGCTTCAATTTTAAGTAATTATGCTGCATTTCCCTCCTGTGCCTACCATCTCATTAAACCTGCGTGAAATGCATAATTGCCACACTGTGCAGGTGAGCTGGCTTCACTGGTATGAGCATGAAAGTCCCACATTAATTGCCTCTCGAGGGCCCCCAGGGCAGGAACAGGGCCTACTTACTAATCTTGTCCACCCCGCTCCTAATGCAGTGAATAGAACAGGATGCACATTCCAAAGAGGATCTCCAGATCTGTCACGGGGAAACGTCCTCATTATGTCAACCTCAGTTCTTCTTGAAAGGAGAGAGGAGGAGGACACCGGACACCATTGTCTCCGGCCCATATCCCGTAGACTCCAGCATCTCTCCAGACTTACCTGACTAGGGCCAGTCTTAAACACTGATGTCATTCCCTGACTTCTACATTATTAATAAAGCCTGAGCAATATTTCTATTACACGAATGCTGGTGCCTTCATTTACACTCAAAACAAGATCCCGATTTATTCACAAGACATAGTCTTGCCTTCTCATCAGAAACATGTTTATAGTGGTAACTCTTCAGGTGACCAGGTGAGAAAACCTCTTAACCAAATTCCAGGTCAGGCAGGGGAGGGGCTGTAGAAAGGCATGGCATAGAATGACAGCAGAAGTACTGAGAGCCCAGAAGAGTGCAGGGAACTAACGCAGGGCACTTGTCGCAAAGGCAAAGGGAAGGGAGGGAGAAAGCGCATGTGCATCCCAGGCCAACCTTCAGCACAAGGCTATGGTCTAAACCCCAAGCTGAGGGATACAGACCTCAGACTTTGCTGCCTTCTTAATTTGTCCCTCTCCAAATGACTTCTCAGGTGGCTGCACTGAAGTGAAGGGACTCTGGGCTATGTTCTGTGCTATGTAAGCCATGACATCTACCAGGTGATCAGGAGAACAAGATCTTTTGGTCTATTCCTCCTACGTTGACCACATGAATGCAGTCACTATTTGGGGAGACTTTCACAGTACCTTCATGTGTCACATGGCCTACATGGACCTGTTGTGAGAAAGGCATCAAATGGTCTTCACCGCCAATGCCAACATCAGAGCTTATTAGCCATTTTGCTTCTTGCTGTGCCAAAAGAAAAAACAAAACAAAAGACCAAAAAACCCAAACACACATACAAACGAAAGCACCAACAAAAGCAACTAAAAGAATGGAGGGTTTATTCAGTCTGTGGTTTGAGGGTTTAGAGTCCATCATGGTGGGCAGACACCGAGACAGCTGGTCCCACTGCACTGCACTCAGGATGCAGGAAGATGACTGCTGGCCCTGAGCTCGCCTTCTTCTGTATCTTATATTCAGACTAGGATCCCATCCAATGGGATGATGCCACCCACATTCAGGATGGGTTTTCCCTCCTCAGCTAAACCTGGACCTCTCACAGACACTCCCCCAAGATGTCTCCTGGGGGACTTTAAAAGCATGCCACCTCAGCAGCCGACAGTAACCATCAAGCGGACCAAGCTGCCTGCTAAAACCCTATTTTTCTGCAGCAGGGCAAAGACCCCCCACTGAATCAATAGCTGAACAGAGCCCTCACCGTGAACCACAGCTGACAGCTTGGTAGATCTTAGGTTTAAATACTTGAAAAGTTATCTTCTGCCACTGTAACTCGGGGAGAGAAGCTTTGTTAAATAAAGGGGGCATTTGGAGTCTCTGTTAATGGGCAGGGCAGAAGCAGACTCACAAATCAGTGGGACCAAGGGTGGTCAGGTACTGCAAGCAAGCAAGGAGATAACTGTAACAAAATACACATTTCACCAGCCCACAGAGACCCAGCAGCGTCTCCGAATGCCGGGTAAGAAGAGCATTCCTACCGCTAAGTCCTCTGTGTTCCCCACATGGAAGTTTATGCCTCCTGCTCCCCAACACACCATCCTGTGAAGTCCCCCGTGCAGGAGAAATGGTGTCTAGGGTCACTCAGAATGTGTTTTCAGAATGCCCTCCCAAACGCACAAGTGTCTATGGGTTAAACAACTTAAAATTAGCAAAGTCAATATTTAACTTGGACCTAGTCTGGAAGTGTGGAATTTTCCACGGAGAATCAGAGCTGTCACCAGAAGCTGGTGAATTGGAACAACAGCCCTGGCTCCTGTATTCTGAGAAGACAGAACTGCTGGGAGTGGTTCAGAGCAGGAATGGAGCTGGTCTGCCAGCTGAGGCTTCAAGCCAAGACCCTGGCTAGACGATCATCCCAGTAAGGTCACTCTAGTACTGCTGTTTTCCTCCCGATTTTACTGAACTTGGATCTGACCTTGCATACCTGCCTCTACCCCAGGCTGCTCTACCCTGCCTGCCTGTCTTCATGCATGCATGTCTGCCCTGCCTGCCCTGCCTGCCTGCCCTGCCTGCCTGATGCCTGCCCTACCTAGCTGTATGCATTCATGCCCTGCCCTGCTGCCCTGCCTACCTGCCTGTCTGCCCTGCATGCCTGCCCTGCCTGCCCTGCCCAACGTGCTGTGATTGCTCTCTTGTTCATGCACTACCCAGAACGCTGCACAGCAGAACACCCCTGCAGTTCCAGCATTTGGAAGACTGAGACAGAAGGCTCACAAGTTCAGAATCAGGCCATATCTCAAAAACCTAATGAGGGTGGAATGTGGAGATTTATTTGGCCACACAAGCTTCCTGGACCAGGCTGTACAGCTCTCCAACACTGCCAGCCCTGATGGCATGGTGAAGATTCCTGTGCCATGATGAGGGAGAAAGCAGACCCCTAAACAGAAGCCCAAGGCCTTGGCACCTTCCTTCGCTAGTCCAGCTAAAGGCTGAAGAGCACCTCACACTAACTCCCGGTTTCAGTGAGCGGTTGTCTGCACTCTGTTTTCTTTCCCACCCTTCTAATCATTACATCCCCCCACAGAGATTAAGTTTGTCTTTTTCCTGTAGTCCTGTGGGGCATACAACTAGGCTGTCACATAAAGGAATTTCCCTCAAGGTATTTCACTTTTACAGACTCGTTTGTATTTTACATGTATGAATGTTTTACCTGTGTATACGTCTGTGTACTGTGTGTGTGCCTGGAGTTCACAGAAGCCAGAAAGAGTGCCAGGTTCCCGGAACATGCTGAGAACTGAGCCCCAGGACCCTGCAAGAATCGTTGCTCTTAACCAAGGAGCACCTTCCCAGCGCCTGTGTCTTGTTTTAAGGGGTGCGTTTTCACAGCTGTTCACTTCCTTTGGGCACTGTGCTTGCTGCAGTCCCTGCTTCCTCTGAGTCGTGGCAATAATCACAACACATGGAGGGGATCACAGAGCACCTGAGACAATACGCTGGTGTTGTATTGCCATCAGATGCTGGTCTTTCCCAATCTAGGACAGAGGAATCTTCCTGGAAATTGAGTTATTTGCCCTGAAAGAAAATGAATTTTTGCTGAGCAGATTTGGCTGAAAATAGATACAAGTGGCGCTCCTGCCTGAGAGCCTGTAGTACACAGGGCAGACCCGCGTGAAGCACAGAAGAGACTCGGGCTCATGGCTGTGGGGACCACTTCCCGTGCTGGAGAAATGCTTTATTGTGGCATGGGTGGGAAATAGCCCCCAGAAGTGCCTGTGTTTGAACACTTAGTCCCCAGCTAGTGGCTGTTTCAGAAGATTCTGGAACCTAGGAGGTGAGGCCTTGTTTGAGGAAGTGGGTCACTGAAGGCTGACCTTGAGCACAACCTCACTTCCTGTCTGCTTTCAGCTTCCTGATCCTCCTAAAGCAGTGTTTCTCAACCTTCCCAGCTCTGAGACCCACTAACACAGTTCCTCATGTTGTGGTGAGTCCAAACCATAAAAGCATTTCATTGCTACGTCAGAACTGTAACTTTGCTACTGTTATGAATCATAATGTAAATACCTGTGTTTTCCAATGGTCTTAGGTGACCCCTGTGAAAGGGTCATTTAACCCTTAAGGGTTCGTAACCCATAGGTTGAGAACCCCTGTCCTAGGGCGAGCAAGCACCCAGATGTTCCTCCTGCAGCTAGTGGGAGCCCTTCCCACTCCTAGCCCTTCTCTGTCACGATGGTGTACACCCCGTACCACGGGCTAAAAGAAATTCTTCTTCCCATAAGTTGTTTCTTTTGTGATATTTGGTCAATGACAAGAAAACAGCAATAATTGGGCCCATTTCCCCTGGAGCCATTTCTCACTGAGTACCACAGCCTCCTTCCAGACTATCTTTCCTGGCCACTCAGCCTCCTCTACCTGCTGCTGTGTGGAAAACCGGCCTTCCCCCAGAGGACTGCTCATCATCTAGTCCTCTGGGATGTGGATAACTTAGCAGGTGACCATGAACTGACCCGCTGCAATTACAACAGCCCCTCACAGCCCTGCCCAGCTGCCAGGAACACCCCATGTGATCTGAGTTAGGTACGAGTGTGCCCCTCTCTTCCAGGCCTGGTTTGCTTTGGAATCAGTAAACAGCTGCCCTGCCTCCTCCCAGGGGTGGCCCATTTCAATGGCAGGTGAAGTGGTTCCTGTTTATGGGTACAGTCGCCGAGTCTTGGAACTGCTCGGCATGAAAGGCATGTCGTGATACTTCATCCTTACTTGTAGCAGTAGTTACAGACAGGGGAGGGCTGTCCCTCGCGTGCTTATACTTCGAACAGGCAGCAGCTTCTCTCTGCCCCTATTCAGCTGATTGCTGTGCAGCTGAGAATGCCTCTTTAATGGAGAAATAAATCTTAAGTTATTTATTGGGATATGTGTTTGATCAGAAAGAGATGCCCTCCCCCAGCATGAGCCTGAACAACATCTACACATTTAGCTCCCTAGAACAATGAGTACTGGCATACCAGAGAAGAATCTGTATTTTATTCAGGCACGTAGCTATTGTGGTCATTATGAGCTGGTAAACCCAATTGATTGTGAAAATCAGGCTCTTGCCTGGAGAATGCTGGCCAAGAAAATATTGCTTAAACTTGGCACCTTAGCACATCCCAAAAGCTATGGTTTGCCTAATCGAGCCTCCTGTGTTGATAGCTCCCTTCTGCTAGAGCTATAGAATCATTTCCTGGGTGTCATTAAAATTGTCTTACAACTGAGGGAATCGAAGTCAAGAGAAACCAAGTCATCTGCTCTGTCTCCTGCAGAGGTTTAGGTGAACAGAAGTGAGATGAGTTTCCCTCTTTCCCAGCTTCTTGCCACTTAAACGCGTCCACTCCAGGAAAGTGGTTTACTTGAAGGAACTCTATAGCTTAGGTCAATTCACATTTTCATTATAATGTAACAAGGAAGAAAAGAAAGAGAGATATAACACGTATATTAACGAACTGTAGGCAGATTAAGCCTCAGATGAAATGGAATGTCAGGAGTTTCCTAGAATTGCCTTTTTAAATTGTGGGGGGTTTTGTTTTGTTTTTGAAATACCATGTAGTCCAAGCTGGCTTTCAACTCACAGCTGCCCTCCTGCCTCAGCCTCTTAAGGGTTGGGATTGTGGGCCTGCACACCAAGGCATAAAGCACCTCTTTTGATGAGCGAGTAAGCCCTTTGAACCCCCAGCTGCACCTAACTGCAAATATCCTGACTTCTGAGTTTGCAACCTTCTAATCAGCATTATTTTCACTGAAGCACAAAGGCACATAGTTTTCCAAATGAACTTAAAAATCCTGTTTCTGAAGTCCTGCCAAAATGAGACTAGATATCTAGGTTTCAAAGTTGATAACATTATTGGAGGCTTCTGTATTCATGTCCTTCACAAACGCAAGGGAAGGCATTAAGAAGAGCACACTGTGATGAACAAATCAATCACTGCACATCTGGCTTTGCTCATCAACTCTCTCTCCTCCCCTCACCCACATCTCTGAGAGCTGCGACTGAGAGAGTCCTCAGGCAACACCTTGGGTTCCTGCCAACATACAAACTGTGTATTTGCTCAGCAAACACTCAAGGGTGAATACAGAGTTGTCATCCGCTGACGTTACAAGAACTTTGATGAGAAAGTAACGACGTTAGTCACAGTTCAGAATGGCAGCACAGAGGCTGTGTGTTCCCATCCACTGGGGAGGAAGGATGGATGTTACACACACATTCTTTGTCACATTCTTGTGGACAAGGGAGGCAGCTAAGGCCAGGGATGGAGGCAGGGATCAGCCTTCAGAGAGCCAGGTTAGAACACAGGCCCCACTGGTTCAAAGCAGCTGTGTGACCCTGGACTTGGCTGTCTCCTTTGTGTCTTCAGGATGTCGAAGGAATAACAGAAGTCTTTGAAGGTCTGCTAAGACTCCCAACTCCACGGCAGCAGTCAAAGCTTCCTTGTTCCCCAGGGGCAAAGGTTGCCTGCCTCCCTTGGGACTACATCCTCTCTGCAACCCGCTTACTATCTCTTGCCAGGTGTCTCCAAGCTAGCGTCTTCAGTCTCCTTGAATTATTTACGCACATTGACTCCATTGTCTGCACAGCATGCATCCAGCTATTACGGTTATCAGTAACGTCCCTCACCACGGTGCATAGATTGAGGGGCTTCCTTGTGCTCTGGATGCTCCATGCTACTGGCCTAAGTCCTTTTCCTGGACGATCAGGCATTTGACCCCAGCCAAAATCAAGTGCTGGCAATCACAATGACAATCACTAAGTCTTCCTCAGGTTTTAAGTCACAACCAAAGAAGCTAAGGCAAAGGTTCCCAGAATGAATAAGCAACAAAATTCTGCATGGAAGGCCGGCTCATGTCTTCCACTGCAGCCCAGGACTGCAACATCAGCACCATTGGATACTTCTAATTCAGTGTCACCCAGTCCTGCAGCATCCTGTGCCCCCCAGAGCTGACCTAAGCCCTGCAAGGGACGAGAGCCCACGAGTCTTTATCCCCATTAGTATACCACACATACCAGAGATTACACTATATTTTTATGAATACAGACATGAATAAGACTTAGGCATGCATTTAATTATGGAAATGAGGAGATGAGGTACATGAAGATAGTATAAAATCACCCAAAAGAATGTAACAGGCTGGGGCTGGAGAGATGGCTCAGCGGTTAAGAGCTATGACTGCTCTTCTAGAGGACCCAGGTTCAATTCCCAGCACCCACATGGCAGCTCACAACTGTCTGAAAATCCAGATCCAGGGGATCTGACACCTTCACACCAATGCACATAAAATAAAGTTAAATAAACCATTAAAAAAAGAATGTAACAGGCTTATGTTAAGTAAAAGAGTTCCATATGTGATTTCCCTAGAAAGATTAACAGTATTTACAGGTGAACAAGCAATCCTTGTCATCTAAATGGAGAAAAAAAAAAGGTAAAGGAAAGAACAGAGCATCAGGGTCTGTGAATCCTTGACGGTGGGACTTACGGAGAACCAAGAGATATTATCTGTTTTTAGGAGACATGAATTAAAACTTGCCATTCACAGGCTTTATTCTGAGGGATTTGAGTTCATTATTCCAAGAGAATTCATTTTTATCTGTCTTGCTCAGCCGCTGTCAGCGCCCACGCAGCATCTCCGTTGTGACGTGTGTCTGTCTGACTATGAAGGCCATACCTTCATAGCACCGTGCGCTGCTTTTCCTCTTTCAAGTAGGGTAGATTCTTTCCCCCCCGAGTCAGCTGCATTCCTCCCATTTCTCCTTCTCTTGGATTCTCACTCACACTCATGACGTCATTTGAAAATCCTCACTAGTCTAGTCACGAGGCATCAGCCGTCTGGGTTTGTCTACAATCCACTCTTGCTGTGTTCCTCCATGGGCCACCTCTGTAACGACGGGTGCTTACAGGCAGAAACAACAAGAAGCACTAGCATGATGTGCCCACTCCTTTGCTAGATAAAAAGAGCTTTTGAAAGATAGAAGTGAAAGAATTCACTCCATTGAGTTAAGCTAAGCAGAATCACCTCCTTGGAGAAGAATAAATACATGGGAGGAAAAAGGTTGGGGTAATAATTGCTTGGGTGGATTACACAAAAGAGCATAAGACGGCAAGTACTTCATTTGCAAAGCTATGTGATGGGTGCCAAAGGGTCCATATTCCCTTTAGACTTGCAAAGTAGCCCTTGTAATGCTGAAACATCTCCATGAGAAGAGGAAGATAAGGTTATTAAGCAATGGTAACATTTGTGTCAGAAAGCAAATGGCACAGATATGGGCTAAGTCCCTCACACTGTGTTTAGAATATCCCGGTCTCGGCATCAGGTCTGGCTCTGAACTAGCCCTGAGCACTGTCTCTGGGGATTTCCTACCAAGGCTGGGCTGTGTATGCTTGTAGCACACGTTATAAGCGAATGCAGAAGTCCATGATGGCTGCTCTCCAAGCCACACAGCCAGGAGACAGATGGCAGGCCAGAGAGGGGTGGCAGAGCCCTGTAGTGGCATCAAGCAAGACAGAACCTCGGAGCTGTCTTCAGCCTGCCAGCCTGAGTTTTGTGTCCCTGAAATGATGCTTGGTTCCAGAAAGCAGCCGTGTGCTACAGACCCCAGATGTGGAGAAACCCTGCTCTCGCACACAACCAACTGAGGCAGAGCAGATGCGCTTCACTCTTAAATGAGCCTTTCTCCAAAGGAGCTGGCCATTTTGCTCAATGTTTACAGCGCACCAAAAACGTCCTTGTCAGTGTGATCCACCACAATCCCACTACAGCCAGAAGATGAGAACTAACAAAACCTAAGGAAATAGCGCCAATTTGGACTTCTTGTGGCCCACGATTAATTTGTATCTGGTCAGATGATGTACCACAAATGCTGACACTGATTTTTCTTTTTCTTTTTAGTCTGTTCTTTTCACCCAAGCCTGGGCAAAGCTCTCAGTCTATATCATTTTGGAGAAAATATATAATGTAGTCAAACTGACGCAGCATACCTGCTTGTGGTGTGGTTCAGCACCCTGTGCTCTTGGGGATAAAAAGGCTGTGCCAGCAGTAAAGCAGTGACTGAAACAAAAGTGACCCCATCTAGGCAGTGCATCAAAAGACAGAAGGCACGGAGATAGCCAGACCGGGGGAGAGAAGGGGAAAATGTTCCTTGTCTCACAGCGCCCCTTCCGGCTACTCTCACACTGAATCCCTCTTCTGGGAAGCTCACATCACCAGCTGAGGGTCCTCCAGGGACCTAGCCTAGCATGCTGACTGTTATTTCTGCCAACTGGCTGCAAACTAACACCATATCAATAGACAAATATTGTTCCTATCCCTCTAGATGGCTGTCTCCAAAGTGCCTGGTCCATGTAGCGAGAGAATCCACAGACAGCAACACATGAAGGTCAAGGTAAAAAATTTTTCAGGAGAAAAAGCTGACTAAAATCAATGTACAAGGAAGTCAGGGTCTGTTGTCCTTGAGGGAAAATCCCAGTCTATAGAAGCCTTTTGTCTGTGTTATCAGCTCACGAAGCCATTTCATCCAGTTCAATGTGTTTGTGTGTGGCGGTGGGGCTATCCATGAAAGTCAAGTTGGCATGACTTCAAAGGCTGAAGGTGTACACACGTGGGGTCGTATAAAGAAACATGGCACTATCTGAGATCCGTTAGTATCGGATCTGCTGCTTTAGATGCCAACTCCAGTTGGCTAAGGCAGGGGACAGAAAATAAAGGAAAGGTCTAACAAATAGAGCCTAATTCAGGTCTGCAGCAGAGTATGAAGACAGAGTCCAGGATAAAGGTGCATCTGAGCTCCCGGATGTGCAGGACACTGACTGACAGGAGGGCAGAGGACGTTACTGAAGGCAAAGCCAAGCCGAACACACATCCCCAGCTGAGGGGCCTCCAGGGACCTAGCCTAGCCTGCTGACTTGTATGTATGCCAGCTGTATTAAAGCCAGACACTACTGTCTCTTGGAGGCACGTGCATGATCTCCCAGGGGTCAGCCATCTCTTACCTCACACTAATGCTTACGTGGAGTTTCTCTGCGTGTAAAGGGCTTGCAAAGCCTTCTCGCCTCTTTTTCTCTGGCAGAGTATGTAATTGAGATGGAACTCAAGGAGGACCAAGCAGAGCAACCAGCATTTATGGGTTGCTCATCATACCTCATATAGTCTGCAAAGATCTGCTCAGGTAACTGCATGACCCTTTCATCCACACTCAGAGGCTCCCTCTCAATAATGTAGCCAACTGTGATCCAAAGGTTTTAGGGGGAAATGGATCTGTACTGAGAAGACTTTTAACCTGTACAAAATGGTTAATGTTATGATTCCCTAAAAAATACAATAAACAACTATTGGGCTAGGGAGATAGCTCAGTCAGCAAAGGAAAGCAGACAGACCCACGTTAGAGCCACAGAATCCACATAGCAATGCCAGGTGTGGGGAAGCATGCTCGCAACAGTAGTGTGAGGCAGGTAGAGGCAGGCAGATCCCTGGAGTTTCGTTGCAACTTGGTGAGTTCTAGGCCAGGCCAGTGAGAGATCCTGCCTGAAATAAAATGAAAGGAGTGGGCATATACTAAGAAACAATACTCAGCCGGGCAGTGGTGGCGCACGCTTTTAATCCTAGCGTTCGGGAGGCAGAGGCAGGCGGATTTCTGTGAGTTCGAGGCCAGCCTGGTCTACCAGAGCTCTTCCAAGACAGGCTCCAAAGCTACAGAGAAACCTTGACTCGAAAAACCCAGGAAAAAAAAAAGAAAAAAAAAAGGAAATGATACTCAAGGGTATCCTCTGTCCCCTCTACACACACACACACACACACACACACACACACACACACACACACCAACCATCTACAAGTCATTTACATTATGTAGGATGTTTATAGATTATATTCTTATACTCTGTAATTTGTATAAGTATCTTGAGCATCTGTGGATTTTCTTATCCATGGATTTTGTCTTTTTGATATCACTGGAGATACTGGAGCTAGTCTTCCAAGAATACTGGAAACAACTGTGTCAGTAGAGAGAGAGAGAGAGAGAGCATGGTTTCAAGGGTTCAAATCATGCAACACGGCATATTGGGAGGCAAAAAGCATCAAGTGGTCCCTCACAGGCAACATCTTCTCAAAGGTGAACCCAGTGAGACAGGATGCACGTGTGAGTGCATATATGGCTATAAAATTACAGACAATTCTGACCTATCGTCAAGGTCAGATAGGTATAAAGCTGCCCTTTGGTGTTCCTTTCACAAAGCAGGAATGGATTTGCCCATATGTCCAAATCTAGGAGTAGACTCATTTAGTCAAGAGTGAAAACATAGGATCTGTGTTTAAAATTTAAATACGGAGGAGAGAAAGCCTCTTACAAAACCAAATACACAACTTCTTTGTAGCCAAGGAGGCAGACTGATTCCCCCCCCCCATGCCTGAGAAGAGTAACAGAGAAAAACACAAACGCACCAAAAGTATGATGAGCTGATGAGGAAACCCAGGGTCTGCAATCTGTGTATGGTGCCATCTCTAAAATCATGGGCGCACTTCCTCATCCCATGCAACGGGGAATAAAGTAATAATCATTGTTTCATCTCGTAACCTAAACCTGTACTTAGCAGACGGCTCAGTCAGTAATGGGCCTGCTGTGCAAGCCCGAGGGCCTGAGCTCAGATCCCCGCTTGCCTGTAAAACCCAGGCTTAGCAGTGGGCCCCTGCGACCCAAGCGCCCTGTGGGGCAGGGGTACAATTGGGAAAAAAGAGAGAAGGATCTGAGAGTTGGTCAGCCAGACTAGCAGAAACACGATCTACAGGTCTACCTCTGACCTCCCCACACATGCACACACATGTGCATATACCGTTACACACACATTCACTATCGTACTTTGCTCTTTATTTCCTACATTTTTATGTATACTGGAAAAGATCGTTGCTTTTGTATATCATTTACAACTGTATTCTAAATGTGGCCAGCAGCTGAATTCAGGTTGCTTTCCTTCTAGCAGGGAGAAGTTATTGTTTCCGATCCACCTGGTCCATGTTCAGTAATTGACATTAATCTTAAGTACATAGGGCCATCATAAAGATAAGGCTAGCAAAGGCTTGAGCAGGGCATGGGCTGGAGAGACCACAGAAGAACACAGGAGACTGCTATGAACAAGAAGCACAATGTCTACATGCCCCTAGCTCTAATCCCCTCCTGATGTCACCTTCTTGGTCCTGGAGTCCAACTGCTCTGGTTCATGGCTAATGCTGTTTTATACTCTGATGTGGAAGAGGACTCTGGAATTTTCAACTGAAGGTTTAGTTAGAGATATCTTCTCAGAGGAATAGTCACTCTGTTGATGTATGGATCTTCTCAGAGGAATTGTCACACTGTTGATGTACAGATCTTCTCAGAGGAATTGTCACACTGTTGATGTACAGATCTTCTCAGAGGAATTGTCACACTGTTGATGTACAGAATTAGTTAGAGATATCTGCTCAGAGGAACAGTCAAACAGATTAAGGATACAGTGAGAAAAACAAGTTGAATGGACACATTGAGAAACTTTATAGAGATGGGCTTAAACTTGAATGAGTTTTGTTTCCTCCTAAAACACCTCTGGGCCAGAGACTTAACTGGGCCGCTGAGGAGCCAGTTTCCTCTACACACCCCTGGTTGGTTCTGATATCAAGCAGGAATCCCCTGGAAACTGAAAGCCAGAAGTTCTCTACCCCCAGCCCTCTTAGAGGGAAAGAGAAATGATCTCTATTCATTTAAAACTGTCTTCACAGTAGTTAGATGGTAACTTATATAATGTGGGTTATTAGAATGGATGTTGGGGTTACTGACAGTAAAGCATGAGACTGGAGTATAATTCAATATCTGTGTCAGTCTCACCAATAAGCTCAGTCTTGTAATCAAGAGCAGATCGGTCCAGTCCCCAAGTAGATCAATAATACATGAAGAAGTTTGGAAAATAGAAAACACTGTAGGAAAGACTTGCCAGTCCTGGTGAGGGCCATCAGCACGATAAGTTACCAAGAGAACAAGGCAAAGAGCAGAGAGGTCCTCAGTCACTGGGAGGAAGGTGGTGTGAGGTGTCTCTGGTGACAAACAGTATAGATCAGACACTGTGCTGATTTCAATGTAAACTCTAGTACTGCGCACCCAAGGTCTGTTGTTTTGTTCTTCATTTCTATGTTTGACTTTGACTTTTGCCCTCAAGCTACTGTTTTGCTTTCTATTAAATGACTGCCTGGGGTTTGTCTTAATTAGTGTCACTACTGCTGGGGTGAAACACCAGAACGGAAAGCAACCCGGGGAGGAAAGGATGAATTTGACTTACTCTCCCACAGCACTGTTCACCACTGAAGGAAGTTAGGACAGGAACTCAAACAGAGCAGAAACCTGGAGGCAGGAGCTGAAACAGAGGCCATAAAGGAGTACCACTCACTGCCTTGATCCTCGTGGCTTTGCTCTACAACCCAGGCCCATCAATCCAGGCTTGATCTCACCCACAATGGACGGCCTCCCACCCCGAATCAAACACTAAGAAAAGGCTCTACAGACTTATCCACAGCCCGATCTTATGAAGGAGTTACCTCAGTTGAGGTTCCCTCCTCTCAGATGACTATAACTCATGTCAAGTTGACTTAAAATTAGCCACCATACAGTGTTTTTAAGCAAATCATAACACATGTGCCATGTAGTAACCAACATTCATTCTAGAAATGAGCCCTTAGGCAATTTTGTCATTGCACAAGCTTTAGAATACATGCATGGAAACCAAGATGACCACAACATCACAGGCAATCAGGAGTTCTCTTGGGAGCCTGCCATTACGTAGGCAGTGTGTTGGTGCCTGGGTCCTGGTATGTGGCATGCATTTTTTTTAAAGATTTTATTTTTATCTTATGCATATATATGAGTACCTGCATACATACCATGTTTGGGTCTGGTGCCCAAAGAGCCCAAAAGAAGACTTTAGACCCCCTGAAACTAGAGACTGTGAGCTGCCATGTGGGTGTTAGGACCAAAGCTGAGTCCCCTGCAAGAGTAGCAAGCATTCTTAATCAGTGCTCTTGCAGAGGATCCAGGTTTAATTCCCAGCCCTCATGTCGTGCAACTCACTACTGATAGTTTCCTGTCAAAAGACTACACATCCCAGCTTCCCATATGGACGATGGAGTCATTTCAGCCTCTATAGGGCCCACACCCCATCTTCCTCTATAGGACATTTTGGCCATTTGCACATGTGGGTGACAAAATGCTCCCTTGCAGTAAATATGCTCCTGCATAAGGACAGATCAAGCCTCTCTTTTTTTCTTCCTTCTGTCTCTCTACCTTTAAGTAATCTAACATATGGCACTGAAGACTGGGGATGGGAAATCTGAGCCTACTAGTGGCTCAAGGCCACCCACGGACATACCTCCCTGGTGCTCATGAGCTCCCTGCCCTAGTTTAGAGGGTCAGGCAGCCTTTTCTCTTCACTCTCTCTCCGTCTCCACCATTTATCTCTCATCTTACTGCCTTGACACAGTCTGACCTAGGTGAAAAGCCATGTTGCCTTTGACCAAAACATGTGTGCAGCATAGCAGAACACGGGGACCAGGACGTCTCTTAGACCTAACACAGAGGTGCCCTAGCTGGTCTGGTAACTCACTGCAGCCTCCGATGTAAGACCCACTTGGTCAAAGGTACCTGAGACTTTTCATTGGCCATAAGTACCACCCAATCAGCCAAAACTTCTGGGAATGTTGCACAGGTTCTGTGGTGTCTTAACCCTGGAATTGTATTGGTTGGGGACACCCGCTTACTTTCCAGGTGTGTTGGGTCATTTAGAGACTTAGGGAGATGCTCTAAGCAGCTGAGGTTGGCCTCTGTTCTTGTCTTCGCTCTCATCTGCTCCCAGTTTTCTATAGTCCCACTCAGTCAAAGCTTCTGAGAGTTTTCCACTGGCTAAGATTGACCACTAACTAAGATCCACTAACCAAGATTGGTCAGGAATTTCTGGAACTCTCCACTGGGCCCAAGGCAAAAACTCTGAGAACCTTTCCTTTGGCCCTGTGATCTTAGGTCTGAAGTTCATTTGAACTCCATAATTAAAATGGCCACTGCTGGCCCAAATTTGGAACTTTCAATTTTTAATATCTAAGCTGATTTCCATAAATAAAATGGCAGCATAGTCTGAGGCCTTATCCCCCATAAAACTCAGCGCCACTTTACTCTTTCTCAAAGCCCTGACTTACAATCACCCCCATAGCCAGAATGCCTGCTGTTTCAACTGGGCCTCCAAACTTGCACCTTTACAATTTACGTTTATTCCTCACTGGGATGGCATAGACCACGATTGCCTTGGGCTTCTTTTGGCTTAGGCTTCTCCAAGACTGGAAAATCCTGCTTTTATCTTTAGCAACTAAGAGGTAGAAGCATTTCAGGTTGTCTGCTCCCATCTGCAGACACACACCAACTGGTTACAGATATGTAGATCACTGGGTTCAGTCTTAGAAAAATTCAAGTATCTTTTGGGTACAGATAATGTTGAAGACCCGTTTCATGCTGTCCTACTCTACTAAGAAGGCTGGCTCTGGGATTAGAATTTAGCCTGTTGGCTCCAAATCCAAGCATGGAAGTTTATAAGCTTTCTCCAGTTCTATTCTGGGTCAGGCTGGTCACCTGACTCTGTGACAGGGAGAAGGAGAGAATAAGAGAGCGGCCCAGGGACAGTAAGACATGAACTATTTTCCATGGAGGTTACAAACGGCAAGGTGTTTAATTCTGAATTCTCCTCCCTTTTCCTTTGATTTTGTTTATTATCTTTAAAACATTTGTTGAAAACCTTACTTTCTTTATTTTAGGATTTGTAAGTTCATTGAATGCTATTTTAAAAGGATGAATAGGCAATTTTAATTTGCTATGACATGCCATGTATGTAACTTGGGTTCAACTCTTGTTTAGAAAAAGAATGTATAACAGATGGGCTTACCTTGGAGTACCTTGTGGCTTGCTGCCATCTTGGCTGATGACCTAGGCTCTCTTGGAGTAAATAACAACCAAATTGCTTGCCACCATCCTGGCATCCATGTGACTCAGCTACAATCCCTTCTCTTATTAAAGATGGCAACGTCACTGCCATCTTGGGTAAGGTAACTATGTAGTCCAAATCAACGATGGAAGCACCCATAAGACAGCTGGACCCACTGAGCCCTCTGCTTACCATTGTATCTCCCTTTTATTAGACTAAGGCGGCAACACCAGTCTTCCAAGATGGTTTGTTTTAAAACCAAGCCATATATTAAATGACAAATAAACAAACAAAAAGCATTTTGTAAAGGTATCCTTTAAAAGGATCATGAAAAAAAAATGATGTTCCCAGTCCTGTAAACTATGTTTATGGTTTAAAGTTAATTTTAATATCAAATGATCTTTAATTAAGAATTATAGTTTTTAAGGTTCAAACGTAGCAGGGATAAAATTGTAAAATCCTAATCTTATAAAAGGTACCAATTTACTGTAAACTGTTAAAGATAATTAAGGTACTCAGGCTAATGGTTGGTCATGCTAAAACAAATGTAATTTATTTACAGAAACATGCTTGGATGAAGAGACCAATATTTATCTCCCATTATAAACCTCCTGTTATCTCCCATCATATAGTATTCTGAAAATATTATCAAAATTGAGCCTAATGAAACTAAAAAAAAGAAAAGAAACTAAAGCAAAATAGGTTTAAAGTTTGTTTAGTATAAAATTATATTTTAAAAATTGGCTATAAAATATTGAACACTTGAATAAATTGGGTTAAATTTATAATACACTTTCATGGAAGGAAATCCTCAGGTTCAAGTAGTTCCCTTGGAGGGAGTACAAGCCAGAGTCAGTTGTCTGATAGCCTCATTACAGGACAAGGATGCATGGAAAATAAGATTTGCTGTACTTCACAGGCCTGACTAGTTTAGATAAACTGAAAAAAATACAGAAAAAAATGCATCACTTCTCATGTCTCACATGACAGAGAGATTGAGTCTCTTGCCCAATAAAGGATCTCGGAGTCTACATCTACATCATAAATGTCTGCAACAGAAAGTAAAATAGCAATTAGTCTGCCCTTCGTATCTCCTGAACTGACAGATGAGGCTGCTGTGACCAGGGGAGCCACCCAATTGGTTGGGCCCTGCATGCTCATTTAGTTGGCCAAGCCTTTACCTTCCATTCAGTTAGGAAAAGCTAATTTCAGGGTCTATACCCTAGCCAACCATGCTCCCTGATTAAGGGAGGATTCCAGATAGTCTGTAAGCAAACTCACAGCTTTGGAAAATTATTTAGAATACCCAGGAGGTATCTCTTTGTTGTCTATACAGTCAACAAACTATCTGACTAAGTGATATTCCAAACCTTTAGATTCTTCAGGAGATGTCTTAGATCAAGGAGACTCTCTAAACTGGCGTCTGTGGTGCTCTGACGTCATAATCTCGTGTCCACCCAGAGGGAGAGCTCCAGGGCCATGCTTGGGCTCTCACCTTGAAGCCTCAAGGAGTACACTGAGCCTCAGCAGTGATGCTTGTGGGTGTTTTCTAAGAAATCCCCAAAGCCAATGTTTGATAAAGCTCATTTAATTTAGTTATCTTGCTTTACAAATTACACAAACAATCTATTTTTGTTTGTTTGTTCTTTGAGATAGGGTTTCTCTGTAGCTTTGGAGCTTGTCCTGGAATTCCTTCAGGCCGGCCTCGAACTCATAGCAGGCATCTGCCGTGCTCTGCCTCCTGAGTGCTGGGATTAAAGGCCCTTACTGTCTGGCCAATCAATCTATTTTTAAACAGAACAATGTTAAGAAATATGCTTACTGCTATCAGTGTGCGGTGACCCAGACATTTGTTTACCGGCAGAAGGAACCTATGGTGTATATTATTATTACAGATGTGGCATGATTGATTGCTTTCATCTGTTGACTGAGTATATGGAAGAAGACAGAGATTTTTAAAAGGTTCTGTTAGTAGGGTTAATTTTAAAAAACATCACAAAATAAATCATCTACTTGGCCTGGCAGTCACTGTCTCAGGTAGTAATTTAGGGTATTCTAGAGTGTTCTAGAGGTGCATATTGAAGAGAAGGCAAGGCAGTCACTGTCTCTGGGAATAATTTTAAGTTGGAAATTGAAAACCATTTGTTTTGTGGAATACAACTTAGAATTAAGTTGCCTTTTCATGTAGCCTGATATTTACTATATAATCTTGAAATATAAGTATAACACTTTGATTCTAAAAATATGTATTCTCATGTTTTAAAATATCAAATATACTCAGTTAAGGTAATGGTCTCAATATTTGAAATTTCACCCTATCGAATTGTTTCTAACCAAAAATTTTATTTAACTAAAGATACTCTGATTTTGTTCATGAAATAATAGCAAGTATTATTAATATTTGCAACAAATATAGAAAGCTCATCATATGTGGAAGCAGGATTATCACTCAGACACCGTTCTGTTCAGGTTCATTCCTTAAACACTGACTTTGACTTCTTTTACAAGGCTCCCAGGTCCATGTCCCTTGTGCAGGAGGCTGATGCAGCAAACAGCTAATTAGCTACCTTATCCTACTACAGAACTCTGGTTCATGGTCCAGCCAGTTGTACAATTGCACGTAACTCATGTTTATCTTGATGTAAAGTTTTCGTTCTCTTAACGTTTCCCACAAAGTTGTAGAGTTCTCTTCTCAGGCACTCTAACTGCTGCTCCTCTGGTCAGCCTTCTGTCAGCCTTGAAGCAGTTGCGGGGAGATTGACACTTACAAGCTCCTAAGAAGCAGTCTGGGTGACCTCTACAAGGGACCTGACCAATGGGCCACAGACCAGCCATCTCATCCCTCTTCTTGACTTTCTGGACATGGCTTGGGGGACTAAGAACTAAAGCAGCAGGACTGAAGCCTCCTTCACATAATTTTGCCTTTCTGCCTCACCAGCTCAGATAAGCTTAAGGTTCTTCAGGACCCGCCCGACTCCTGGGCTCCAGCAGCACTCCACAATTAAAAAGAACTACTCTGGCCGCTGCTAAGGATAGGATTTGTGTCTTCCTTGTATAATGTTTCTTCCAGGCCAACACATCCTAACTGGTTTGAAATGGGGCCCTGGTTTTTTGTTTGTTTGGTTTGTTGTTTGGTTTGGTTTTTCGAGACAGAGTTTCTCTGTGTAACAGCCCTGGTTGTCCTGGAACTTGTTATGTTTGTAGACCAGGCTGGTCTGGAAACTCATATACACCAGCCTGCCTCTGCCTCCTGAGAGCTGGGATTAAAGGTGAACGACACCAGACCCAGCTTTACCCTGTCTCTTAAATGTTTTATTAACTGGACTTTACCCTATACCCAAAAGAAGTCTTCCAGACAAGCTCTCCCAGTATCTCTCACCCTACAACAGCTCTGTTCGCTCCATTTGTTCCTGACACAGCTGCTGAAAGACCTTTCCAAAGCCATGGAGAAAGACGCTGATGGGGCCTTCATCCCTTTCACTCCAGGCTGGTACAGACCTTTACGCTGATCCTGTCTTCTGCTGTTCCCTTTCTTGACGTTCCATAGCCCCGGCTACTTCTGTGAGCTCCCTTTGGTGCCACAGCCTTGATGACGAGAAGTTGCTGTCACCATGAATCAGCTTTATACCCACTTCCTTGCAATGGCCCCTCCCTATTGCTCCCCCTTCTCAGAAAATCCCTCGGTTCTCCTCTGTAACCAATTACCTGCTTCCGTTCTTTACTAATTATCCTCCAAATCTCTTCAAGAATACAGGACAGCAATCACCTGATTCTCCGCAGCCAATCAAGTTAAGACTCCCCACCCCCACCCCTTCTACATGACCAGAGGCCCCCCCTTCAGTGGACTCAGATCAACCCCTTCTGACAAAGACATCAGCAATAACACCCCTGCTCTGCATTTTTTTTTTTTTGTCTATCTTCTCAGAGTTAGGGATGATGGTTTCCTGTCAAAAGACTACACTTCCCAGCTTCCCTTATGGACTACAAAAGTCATTTCCACCTCTATAAGAGGCCACATCCCATTCTCCTTTTAGGGCATTTTTGCCATCCCACACATGGATGATAAAATGTCCCACCTAAGGTCAGACCAACCGTCTCCTTTCAGCCTTCTGTCTCTCTACAGATGCCTTTAAATTAACTAACAATCTATTCTGCCTATAACTCCAGTTCAAAGAATCTGACTCCCTCTTCTGTCCTCTAAGAGTATTTGCATATACATAGCCACATATGGACACACACACGTGAAATCTCTTTAAGCATGTGGTTAAAATTTTCCTGTGAGCAAATACTGATGAGGGAAAGAGAAGAACACACAAATATGGCCTTGTCTGAGCCTCCTGGAAAGTGAATTTGAGTGCACTCCAAGAGAATAAACATGCGTGATCGATGCTTCAGGATTTTGTGTGAAATTCACCTCTATCGCTGTGGCCACTAATCCTGGAGAATGACTTTGCTCAAGCTGTATCGCTATCTTGTTAAATGATTTGGGTGGATTTATCAAGAGGTAAATCTGAATCACATAGAAAGCTTCAAAATTAACCCAAGAGGAAGGCAAGTGTGAAGACGCTGAAGTGGTCTTGAAACTAATGTGGAGCTCGCCAGATGTTGGGCGGGGCCAGTACTAGCATCAATACTGAATGTTAGGATGATATAGGAAGCCTCGGGCTTCGCTTGTGTCCACATGCTCGACATGGCCACTGAAAGTGACCTCCTCTGCCTCTGGCTCACAGAGTTCCCTAAAATGCCTGCAGTGTGTCCCTCATCCTCACTGTCACTAGCAGGGTTCCCAGAGGCAGTACCGGTGGTATAGAAAAGCCAAGAGGGTAAAATAGTTAGGAAGAGTCTTCCAGCTAGTGCGAGAGAGAGAGAGAGAGAGAGAGAGAGAGAGAGAGAGTCCCAATGTTTAGCAGTATGCTGTAAACCACATTAATCAGAACTCTGCAGAGTGCAGAATGGATGCCCCTTCTGTATCCCAGACAAGCAATTCAGGGGCATTGTAGCCTTTTGTATTACTTTTCACTTCTAATGTTGCCTCTAGTGTTCATTTTAAATGCATTTTTATTTCATGACAGTGCTGTGCAAGGGGGAGGTGGTGTGATTTTTCCCGGTCCTTTCATTCTTCTGTCTGGCCTGGATCTGGAACCCCAGGGATGGGCAATGGGTCAACCAAGCAAACATTTTGGACCACTCCTTAGAGTCTGGTACCAGGGAATGAAGGGAGACTCGAGGGGGAACCTGACATAGACCTCACCACCGTCTGGGACTATGGGGGATAGCACACGTGTGTTATTAGAAAATCACTGTAGTCAGGCAGGTCCAGAAAGGAACTTCAAAGAAGCTTCAAAGGCTGAACAACACAGTGTCACTGGGATGCAGGGTGCTTTTGTGGAGAGGTGGCTAGCAATGAGTTCTCTAATTGAAAACAGATTGATCTAGTCAGTAACTATATCCTCCCTAAAGACATGTGTTCTCTATTCACGGTTTTCTGACAAGCAACACCTTCCCTTCATACACCAAAGGCCTATGGCATGTCTCATGGTGCTCCAGTCAATGCCCAGCCATGCCACCTTCTCCCTACCACTACCTCTGGATGGTTGTGCTTCGCCTGTCTCCTAGCAATTCGATCTCCAAGGAGGAGTAGCCAGGATCATTTTCCCCACAGCCTAGGTCTCTCTCTTAACATCATTTTTCCAAAGCGCCTCCCCAACACAGGACCTCACTGTACCCACTTGGATTGCCCTTCATTAGGGTTTCTACAATGACCAGGTTGAATTAAGGGCGTTCTTTGTATAAGCCAGTGCTGGGAAGGGTTTTTCTGCTGAGTTCCTGGACATCTCTCTTCTTCCTTGTTCACGGCCACAGAAGAATCTGTCACAGCAGAAGAATCCCAAACCTCAGCCTTCAGAGTAATCATGCCCAGAGAGTGAAGATGCAGGTGGTTTATATTGCTGATAATTTTCCAGAACTGCAGAGGAATTGACCTACGTCACCAGAGCAGAGTCTTGAAGCTACAGAGGATGAAGATTCAAAGTTGCAGACATCCGAGAGTAGGTGCCAGCAGAACCGTGGTAGAGGCTTTCTGACCGTGACTCATCTGAGAGAATCGGAACCGAATGCACAATTTTGTTCAACTTCCAAGGAGAAGGCAGCAGATACAACACAGCTGTGGGTTTTGCAGCCACACGAGGCCTCCTGGGAGGTGGTGTGCAAAGAGACGTAGAGGATCCCTCCTTTGTGGGGACTTGAGGCAGTGTCATTAGGCTGCCTCATCTACCCGGTGTTTAGGTCTTGTGTCCTGCCAAGGCCACCAAGACACAGCAACTGACTGTGGTATGCTTTAACGTCAAACATCCGTAAATGTCACAGCTTATTGGAGCTCAGTGACTTTGTTTTCAAATTAATTATTCGCGTGACGTTTGAGTATGAGTCTGCGTGCTCAGGTGCATGTGTACCAGAGTGTGAGAGGCTGTCAAAGGGCAGCTTCAGGAGTCAGTTCCGGCCCTCTACCGTGTCGGTCTTCGGAACTGACTCAGATCATCAGACTTAGCAACAATACCTTTACCCTCTAAGCTATCTCACCAACCCTGGAGTGCCGACTTTTAAAACTGTGGGTCCTCAACAATGAGAACCCTAAGAGAGACATACATGGATCTAATCTACATGGGAAGTAGAAAAAGACAAGATCTCCTGAGTAAATTGGAAGCATGGGGGCCATGGGAGAGGATTGAAGGGGAGGGGAGAGGAAGGGAGAGGAGCAGAGAAAAATGTAGAGCTCAATAAAATCAATAAAAAAAACCTGTGGGTCCTGACCCTGGTGGGGGGGGGTTACCTAATGTAGGGAATCACACACATACATGCACACATATACACACACATATGCATACATACATGCACATGCATGCATACACACACACACACAAATAGGTGGCAGTGAAAGGCTTCTGATTGGAAAATGACCAGTAATTAATTCAAAATTAAACATATGAAATACCCAAGGAGTTCCTGGCAGCACTCTCTGGTGTTGCATGGCACCGCCTCACCACAGCCTTGGTTCTGAACACAAAGCCATGTATACTTTGCGCCATTCAAGCCATCCCCCATAGAGCATGAATGGAGATTGCTTAGACTCCAGATGCCTGCGTATTATGAACTGCAGTTTGTTTGGTTTCTTTTGTTTGTTTGTTTTACTCGACATGCAAGGTTTTCTTATAAAAATGCGATGATTTAGCTATGAAGAAAAATAATTTATTTTTTTCATTTTCCCATCATATTCCTTAGCATGCAAATAGAGCTAATGACTTTCACTCTATTAAAAATATTAAATAATATTTAGCTTTGATTAAGATGGAATTTTTAACAATTTTGTAATGGTTCTAAAAGTATTTCTGCCATTTGAAGCCTAGAAGGCTGCATTCTCCACAATGACAGCTATAACAAAGACATGAGCCAGCCACAAAATAAAGACATGGGCTAACACAAGAAAACTTTGATGGTGCCATGACCTGTGGTATCAAACATTCAGCTGAGATTTAATTTTTATGTAAAATTATATTTTAAAATTGTGTGTGTGTGTGTGTGTGTGTGTGTGAGAGAGAGAGAGAGAGAGAGAGAGAGAGAGAGAGAGAGAGAGAGAGAGAGAGAGAGAAGTGGACCACCGTCAGAAGTTAAATTTCTCATCCCACCATGCATACCAAAGATTTTTTTAAACAAATTTCCTTATGATCTATTATTAGTAAATGTTTGGTTTGCATACCCATTTTATAGATCTGCATACCTGGTGTCATGTAAAAATTTCTCACGAGAGGAACTGGAGAAATGTCTCAGTAGGAGAAGTCATTGGCATGCCAGCATAAGGACCTGAGTTCAGTCTGCAGCATCCACATAGGAAATCTGGGTGTGTCAGCATGTACCCATAGTCCTTGTGCTTGGAGACAGGAGGATCACTGGGGTAGCTAGCTGGTCAGTCTCACTTAATTACTAAGCTCCAGGTTCCGTGAGAAACCCTGCTCAAAAACTAAGGTGGAACGCCGTTGTGAAGGACCCTGACACTGGCCTCCGGCCTCCAAAGGGACACAGGTGGTCACATGGAATTTCATCTTCACACACTGATTCTCAGGGGTAGAAGGGTCAAGAACAGGAAGCTTAAGAAGCCTTCTTTATAGGACACTCTGAACGCCTCGCCTGATGAGTAGGGCAACACCTGCCCTCACGGCGTCTGAACAGTCAAGGACTCTATCGCTGTCTACACCTGTGCACTGCCCACACCTAGCGCTGTGCTGAAAAGGGAATATGAGGTGATCCAAGAGATACAGCATTGCCAGCACCTTGCAGGACCTCTGCTGTGACTCCCACTCCATGTCCCGAATAAAGGAAAGGACACCGAGCCACACACATTCATGAAGAGGTGGAGTTAGTTCAGAGTTCAGGCAGCTTGACTAAATTTCTACATAATAAAAACCAGCCTTGGGAAAGATTTTTAAAAAATGAAAAAGTCAGAACCGTTAGTCTATTGTGAGGGTGAGGGTTAATTAGAGAATTAGAGCCTGCTTTTAACTAAGTGGCTGTGTAGGCAGGGAGGACCTCTTGATTTCAGCAAGCCTGCTACTTCCTGTGATAGCGCGAAACAACGATGCAGATACTGTTGGTGACAGGATGCTGAGGGCTCCTTCAGCTCTGCTTGGGAAATCCAGGGCCATAGGCTATGCTGCTCCGGGGACTAGGACAGAGGTGTTTGAACTAGGTAGGAAATGAGTTGCAATTCCCCTCAAGAAAACTCCGGAGCCTTTTCCTCTAAGCCTCATTAATTCTACAAGTTTCTCCCAGCTGACAATAGTTGCACCCTGAGGACGTCTCTAGGGGTGCGGCTTTTCCAAGTCTTTACTGAAAGCTGCACCTGGACGGAGTGATGACCTAACACTTTGCCCAAAGGGAGGGCTGCAGAACCGTTCACATTTCTGAATCGCAACTGTTTTCTGTCATCGTAAAGAAAAAGCTAATCATTTCTTTCCAGCAATCCACCACCCCCTGTCTCCCGCATAGACTATTATGAAATTGCCAAAGACCACACACTTGGCTTTCTCTGTTTTCACAGTTTTTAAAACCATCATCAAAAGGCAAAGGGGGCAGGAGTCGAGGGTTCCTCTTCCAGCACGGCATCTGAAGTGGAATTCCTTCAGGAGAATGCTATTCTCTTCTGGCTGCTTTCCATAAGTCCCATCTTCTCATTAAGTGTTTATCATCTCGCTTAAAGAAAATGGAGAAAAAAAAAAAAACCACCTCAACTGTGTCCAATTGGGAAAGTGCCACAGAACCCTTAGTCTCATGCTATCAAATATTCTGGAAGGGAATTTTAAAGAGTAAAAATTTAGCTCTTAATAGAAAAGGTTCAAATTTATGATAACATTTATCTCCATGTTAATAAGGAATTCGCAAACAAAGATGATTATCCATGCCTTTGCAGATACTCAGCCATGAATCAATCCAGCTACATATTAGTGATACAAGGCCATTGGTTTTAGCAGAGTTGGCGTACTGCAAGGTGTCTCTTTTTTTTTATGTGAAATTGTGTTGAGAGAGTTTTGAAACACACACCGTCTGAGTCACAGACCCTGGCTCAGCGGCAGGAATTCAGCACAAACATTTTTTAGCGGCACATCAGTGATGTAAAGTTTGTTTCCAAGGGAAAATAAAACACACGTCTCACATCCAAAACCAACTCGGCTGATGGAGCAGGAAAGAAAATGCCACTGGGCACAAAGTCAAAAGTCACCAGAGCTGCTCATCAGTGCACCGCAGAGTCCTGCCCTGGTCATGCCCCAGGCCCGCTGTCTCTACTGCATTATACACCACCCCAACACACAGCCCAGTCAGCACCACCAATTCCTTCAGGACTCGGGGCTCAAAGTGTGATCACAGCACCTCTCCCCCACCCATCGTTATTTGTGACATTACTCACTGTCTCCTCAGACTCAGTTTCCCAACATGTCAGTCTCCAACATGATAGCATGAAAGTCTCTCTCTCTCTCTCTCTCTCTCTCTCTCTCACACACACACACACACACACACACACACACACAAAACTTATATTAATAGATACAGGATACCTCTAGAATTTCTGGCTCTCTCTTTACTTTTGTTTCCAACAGCTCAAGAGACGCATGCCCATGATGGAGAATGGCACCCTGGGAGTCATGGGCTGGCCTCGGAAGGAGTGGGACTCAGCTGATCCCATTCCTGCTACACATTTTCATCGTCCATTGCACTTTTGAGACCTGACTGATGCTTCCCAACCAAACTATCTCTCCTCTGAGCTGTGCCTGCCTCCCCAGATACCCACCATTGTTGCCTCTCTCTGGTCTTCTCTCCCACTCATATCTGACTCGGGATTTATTGCCAACTGATTTTCCCCTCACTCTTGAGTTATTTCATACATGTGATTGGGTCTCCTTCACAGATCTCTCAGGCCGAGAGGTTCTTCCCATAGTCTCCTTAAGAACTAGCCGTGAAGAACCACTAATGAGTAGTACGGGATGGATGGGAAAGGCGGCCACAAACCCTGCTGGAGGTCAGAGCTGATGGAGCGATCTCATGACATGAGTCACACCCTAAGCACCGTCTCAGCTGATAATGGATTTTGCTTTTATTTGGACACATAATTGGCCTTATTTTTAATTAATCAATTACTTTCATTTTATGCACATGAGAGTTTTGCCTGCATGTATGTCGCTACATCACATGGGTACCTGGTGCCTGTGGATGTCAGGAGAGGGTGTTGAGTTCCCTGGAGCTGAGATTTTTGATGGCTGTAAATGCCATGCAGTTGTAGAAATCAAACCCAGGTCCTCTGCAAGAGCAACAAGTAGCCCTAACCACTGAGCCATCGCTCCAGCCCTAACTGCTTTCATTTTGTGTGGGGGCAGCAAACAGGATGAGCAGGTAAAGAAACAAGACTAGGAAAGTCTGAGGCCACTGTTCTCAGTGTGAGCACAAAGTTGTCTGATTGTAATTTATTGGAGCAACCTGGGAAGTTATTAAAAAGATAAAAGGTCAGGGATAGTGAAATGACTCAGGGTAGATGTGTTTGCCACCAAATCTTATGACTTGTTAGGAGGAAATCCCAGAAATTGTCCTTTGATCCACAGGCACAAGCACACACACAGACACACACAGATACACATAGACAGACACACCACACACACATACACACACCCACACATACACGCCCACAAATAAATAAATGTAATAATAAATAAAGGACTGGGACTATAGCTCAGTGCTGGAGTGCTGACCTAGCATCTTTAAAGGCCTGAATTCAATTCCAAGCACCAAAACACAAAATTAAATTAAATTAAAAATTACTTAGAGCATGGAGGTATCTCCCAAATATTTATAAGCTATTTTTGCGGTGGGATCAGAAATCTATGCCTACCTACACCAGCGCCCAAAGGCCTCGGAGCAGCTAGTTCTGTGCAGAACTATGGGAAGGCATCAGAAATAAACGCTGGATTCTGACCATGATTCTGATGTATCTGGAACTTAGGGTAAGTTACTCCAGCCCTCACCCCTGTTTACTCTCCGTGAAGTCCTCCAGACATGGGAGACAGCCCTTTCCTGACTTCAGGTGGCAGTGTGGCTTCGTTCTGTGGTCTGGGGACCCAGAACTGTCTCTGCTGTAAAGAGGACAACCATCTCAGTGCCAGTCCTTCATGGAAGAGGAAGGGTTAATAACAGAGGTGGGATCTTCACAGGTGGCTTTAGACTGAACAACAGCCTCAGTGGGGCATCACCTGTGTTCCAGAGCAATCCTGGGGAAATAAGATGGGAGGTGGCTCTGCAGCAATGAGGGCTCAAACTGTACACGAGATCGTCACAGAGTTCTGTGAGATGGCCCTATGCTGGAGGACTTGAGAAGAATCACAAGGCCAGGTTATGCATTCTTTGGCAGACAAATCATTGTTTCTATGATCCTCTTCCTCTTGATACAGCCAGAGCTATACACTTGTAAATGGTCAATCCAATCTGAACTGCTCTTAGAAATCAAGGGGAAATTTATGTTACAGTCGAGACTGCTCCAGTGAGGAAGAGCAGAGCCATTGCTACTGTTAGTGAACCCCGAAGGCACAGCAAGTCGGGAGAGAAAAGCAGGGCATTATAATTTATGTGACCCAAGACACTTCTCTGAGAAAGTAGACTGGCGATCTAAATTGTTGAAAATAACTAATGGCCAAGCTGAACAGCCATGAGCTGGCTGCTGCCGAGGAAGGTGTCTGTAACTCAGATGCCCCACCCCCAGATAGAATGGCTTACAGCAGCCAAGGTCTGGGGAGATGGATCTGAGTTGAGATCCCCATGCATGGAAAAGCCACGCTTGGCAGCAACCTGCCATCCCAGTGCTGGAGGTGGGTGGCAGAAACAGGCAGATCCTGGGGGCTTGTGGGCCAGCTAGCCTAGCCAAAAAGCAAGCTCCAGATTCCATGAGTAACCCCCAAAGCAGCAAGCTCCAGGTTCCATGAGTGACCCCCAAAGCAGCAAGCTCCAGGTTCCGTGAGTGACCCCCAAAACAGCAGGCTTCAAGTTCCACGAGTGATCCCCCAAAACAGCAAGCCCTAGCTTCAGCGGTGACCCTGTCTCAAAACATAAGGTGAAAAGTGACAGAGAAAGACACTTGGTGTCAACCTCTGGCCTACACAGGCTTATACCCAAGCAAACACACCCAGGTGTGCATGCATGTGCGCGCGCGCGCACACACACACACACACACACACACACATACACACACACACACACACACGGTAAAACCCAGAGGTTAGCAGAAGAAAGATGATAGCACTAGGTTGGTTAGCAAAAGCCCAGGTCCTGGGTGCCCCTTCCACCTCAGCAGGAGTTGTCTCTTTCCTTCTGTTGGCTTAGTTAAAAAATATTTTTACTTTGTTTTATTCTATGTGTATAGGTGCTTTGCCCGCATGGATGGATGTGTACCGTGTGTGTCAGGTGTCACTGGAGGCCAGAAAGAGTATTAGATGCCAGGAACTGGAGTTGTGAGTCGCCATGTGGATACTGGAAATCAAACCTGAGTCCTCTAGAAGAACAATCAGTGCTCTTAACCGTTAAGCCATCCCCCATCCCCTTCGTAGGAGGGTTTAATGCACAATCTCTTTAACTGATTATCACAAAAGCTGACAGAGGAACCCAGCCTACTCCAACCTACCTCACTGCATATTCTCAGCACGTCAGGCTTACTATAGTCCTGTCCAAAGACAGGTTCTGTTTATACCATTTGAGCTAATGGAAGAGACAGCAAGGGGAATCCATGTTCTTTGCATTTCCTATGTGTGTCCACGGCTTTCAGACTTCCACGGGCCAGAATTGGGACACTGAGGTCTCAACTGCAGACAAAACTAGGAAATGTAATTTTCAATTGGAAAACCATGTGTCCCGTTAGTTCAAATACTGGAGTCCAAACAGAGACCAGATGATTGGGATTCATTTAGTCTTTGTGTTCCACACCCCTTCCACACAAACTGATGAATAAACCACACCATTCTCCTCTGAAGAGCCCGTGCGCTGCCTCTACTATAAACCACATACACTGAGCATTCAGTGCGGAGGATGGAACTCGAGTGAGCGAGTGCCAAGCAACCCCAAAGAACCTGGGCATCATTGACTCTTCTCAAATGTGTGCGTTATAACCTGGTTGAGCGTGTTTACATTCTAAGTGTTTTGGTGTTCTTCAGCAGGAACAGGGGCATGGTGGGAAAGAGAAGGGTGAGCAGGGCTACTTCTCTGCCCAGAGACACTGATGTTAGTGGGCAGTGATGATTAGTGGCAGCAAGAGCCAAAGTCATAGCAGGAGAGGAATGGTGTGACCTGCCTGGGGGAGTTCACTCACCTGGAGGAAAGAAGGAAATTAGCAAGAGAAGAGAGGGCCCTTTCCTGGAATGGGTGATAAGAGAACAAGGAGGGCTGGGTGTGAGACTTGGCACCTGCCACAGGCATTCGGGGAAGAAGTAGATAGAGGGTGGAGAGAAGGAGAGATGTAGGCAGAGCCAAGGGAAGCCTTTCATGCTTCACAATGGATCTGAAAGTTTCTGCTAGGCTGCCGGCATGCCAGCGTCACTGCGCAACACTGCGAGACAGGTTTACCATCTGAAGCCCCGCCAGGCAAAGCGGAACCCATTCTGAGGAAAACAAAAATTCTGGTGGACACACTGCCAACGGTAGAACCCAGAGGGCTCTGCTGGCTGGGTATTCACCAGGTGATCTACCCCAAGCCTCCTTCCAGTTAGGAGGACAGGACCTGCTTTTGGTGACAGCCAAGATAGCAGTCAGGAAAGTCACCACATCTAGGTTTATGACCAAGTTCCACAGACCATTGAGCTCAGAAGTTTCTAGAAATCTTTAAGAATTACCTTCATTCCATTCCCATGAAACTCCATAGTGCAGAAAGCAAGGAGATCTTTTTGACTAAAGTTGCTGGAGTTGATGTAAGAAGTCAGAACGTCATTACCCTAGCTGGACTGTGACCAGAAAGTGGAATTAACACCTCCAAGTCTTGGGCGGGATCCAGAGTATTCCTGAGTGGCCCAATGGCTTGGGGAGCCTGGAGCTAACCATCAGAGGAGATGAACACGCCAGCATCCTCTAAGGTCCAGCTACATGGAACATGGAAATTCCTGTCACTACCTGTGAATGAATGTCTGTCTGAATTATGCTGGCATCTGAAGCCCCGTCAGGTAAAGTGGAGCCCATTCTGAGGCAAACACAAGCATTTGCACATCCTATGATGAGACTTAATAGATGCACTAAATATCAATAAGAAAACATAGTTATTAAAACTTCTACTCCAAAGAAAAAAAAATCACAGGTAAACAATTTTTTTCAGCCCACCAGGGAAGACTTGAACTAAGTTTTATAAGATATGACATATATGGGAAAAGTTTTAAATATATTGTATACAATCTTTGAGAATTTCATTCATATATACACGTTGACCATATCCACCCCACACTCCACTCCTCCAGTTCTTTCCCGATGCCCCCACCACTTTTTCCTCCTAACTTCACTTCCTCTATTTTGACCCACTGAGTGCAGTTAGCGCTATTCATACACGCATGGGTACAGAGCCATGCACTGGAGCATGAGCAGACTGTTAGGGGTCTCATTTCTGAGGAAAATGGACTCTTCCTGAAGCAGCCATCAACTGTAAATTGCTCCTCAGTCAAGGGGGAGGTTTCAGGAGCCCCTCCACAATCCATGCTAGCATATTTAACTGGCCTGATATCACATAATTGGAAAATTAATTAACATTCAACATACAGACCAGAACTAGACATGAATACATACCCAGGATTTTAAGAAATTGTTCTCTTAGAACAATTAGAAATGTGCTTCTCCCACAAGGATGGCTTGTATAAAGTATACACTGTTCCTTCAGCCTGGATGGAGGAGAAGACACTTGGTCCAGAAGACAAACGCTAAATCAAGCCACAGCAGCAGCCGTCACCAGCCGTCACCTGTGGACCCCATCACAGGCTCACGTGTTTGAGCACATGTCTGGTAGGCACTGTTTGGGAAGGCTGTGGGACCTTTTAGGAGGTGAGCCCTCACTGGATGAAGTGGGTCCTTGGGATGGGCTTTAAGGCTCCCTAGGTTTCATGACCAGCCCCTACTTCCTGTCTGCTCGCTGCTTCTGGATTGTGAGCATGACATGACTAGCTCTTGCCACCGTGATGTCTCAGGTATGGAGAATTTGACCTTTAAAGCAAGAACCACAGTAAACCCTTCCTTCCATCCTGAAGTTGCTTCTGTCTGATATTTTGTCAAAGAACGGAGAAGGGTGACTAATACAGTAACCAGCACAGGATGCCAGTGAGGAACGCCAGTTGGAAGCCATGGAAACAAGAAGTGTTTGTTACCACACAGAAGTTGTGTAATACACCTGCCTCCATGTTCAGCTCTATAGAATAACCCTGCCCCCTTGTTTGTCTGTATGTAATAACCAACCGCCTTGTTCAGCTATGCAATAGCCCTGCCTCCCTGCCCAAGTGTAGATAATAAACATGCTGAGCTTCTGGGTACTGCAGCTTCTCCGTCAAGGAGCCCAGACCCTCTGATCCCAGCCTGATCCATGTCATGTGTCTGTCATCAATTCATTTCCTTGAGTCCCCAGTTAGGTCAATCTCTAGGCTGTGCAAGGGCTTGGCAAGCACGTACAGAACTTCAAGACTAAAGATTCCCTAAAATGTCATGGAAATTCAAGGAGGTTAAGACAGAGTTAAGGGGGAGGTATTTTCACTGGAGCTCTCTGAAACTCCTCCACTAGATCTAAGATCACAAAAGCTTTTGGCTATTCATTTTAAACATAATAAATTTCCCTGAAAGATTCAAAATGCTAAGGCCATTTCATAGAGAATATGAGACCTCTAGAGTAAGCCCCAAAGTCAGAGAATAGCCAGAGAGACTTCCTCCCAGGCCTTGAAGAAGTTGGTGGGGAGAACCAGGACAGGAGGACATTGTTTCCTTTCTCTGTTCATGCATTTGCAGAGTATTCAGAACACACGGCTGCTTCCCACTAAGTGGGTCAAAGTGCAAATAAGCAACACTGTGAAGCCCACCAGTGCACCAAAGTGCAAAGGTGAAAATTCGAATGGATGGGGTGAGGAGGTGTTGAAATACCCACACAGTCTTTCCAAAGGTTCAGCGAGGATTATTGCAGGTTGTGTCCCAGATCTGGAAAAATGTTTAAATTGGGAGGGTTTTCATTTTTGTCTGAAGCAATTCTCCAGCTCCACACTTACACCTTCGTAGCTATGACATTTTTATAAAACAAAGGACCTCATTGTAGACCCTTTCATCTGTGAACTCTCATTTCTTTTCCATTACACACTGGGGTCCTTTTATTCTTTCTTTGGTTCCCAGCACAAAACTCTATGGCATCTTCATAACTGAGAGTCAAATGTCTCTAAGCCTCTTCCAGGACAGATACCTTTTTTTAAAAATGCCATTGATAGATTTAATTACATGCAACTTAAAAAAATAATAATCGCATCGGTAAAGCAAAATATATTGAGTTTGATGTGTTTGGCTCAAAAACTTTCATTTGGCCAAGACTGCATAGTATGAAGTCTCCAAGTGTAAATTATAATGTTATTTGAGATGAAGTAGAGAGTCATTTGTGGTGCTCAGGCCTGACACATGATGTAATCTTACCCTCTATCTGCAGGTGTGACATTGGATTCTGCTTGGACAGGCACCTGGTATCAATGCTCAGTCTGGCATTGTTTCAACACAGTCAACCATGGCTGAAGATGACTAAAGGCAAAGCCTCCGCACACTTTTTTTTTTCAGGAAGAATGATGAGTGACAATTACCCACGAGCTTCATGGTATCTGATTACGCTTTCTCTGAACATGCCCAACCCTTGATATCCACAGTCATGCTCTCAGCACCATGAAAGAGCAGGAGGGAGATCACATCCTGCCAATAACAAGTATGGTACGAGCATATGGATTTCCTGTGTGGAAGCGATACAGATATTAACAGTGGCTAGGTCCTGAGCCATGCCTTTTTTCTCTGTATCATTCATCACCCTAATCATTACATGTGGAATGCTGGCCTCTACCTCCAGACTTTCAAGAGAAGAGACGGATGGGCCTGGATGTGAAGTGGGAAAGAGTTCAGTGTGTGTGTGTGTGTGTGTGTGTGTGTGTGTGTGTGTGTGTTGGCTGGATGGCTGGATGGCTGAATGACTTATTCTTCTTCCTCGAGGTCTCGTTGTTGTGGGGACATAAACATAGAAATGAGGCAGCTACAAAACTGGGGTACAAAATATAGATCCTAACCAAAGCGTAGAGGAAAACAACTTTCTTAGCCACCTAATGGAACAGTTCTCAACCTGTGGGTTGTGACCCTCTTAAGGTCACATATCAGATATTTACATTACAATTCATAATATCAGCAAAATATAGTTATAAAGTAGCAATGAAATAATTTTATGCTTGGGAGGTCACCACAACATGAGGAGCTGTATTAAAGGGTTGCATCATTAGGAAGATTAAGAACCACTGTTCCAATGTCGCTGTGATATCTATGCTGAGACTTGAGCATCCCTGATATGCCTTACTGTGACCAGGGAAACCAGGGTGACCTTTCAGATATTTTGGAGGGAAGTATGACTTGTCAAAGCAATTGCTAATAACCTAAGTGTTTTGAAAATTTTAGATATTTGGGAAATTGTCTTAAAATGAAGTGTAGAGGATTGAATTGGCATTACTTCAGGCGTAGGCTCGAACCTCAGTTCTTCTCATGGATGGTGATTTAAGAAGGTGATTGGGGTGAAAAACTGAGAAAATTAGGAGAATCTCAAGCTCGTATTTGAGTCATTCAAGGAAAATTAAAAATATTCAATTTTTCAAAGGGAAGAATGCAGTTTCTTTTGCATATGACTCAAAGTTCTCAGCCTGTCATCACATTGCTCACCTTTCAAAACATCCCAAGAGCAAGATGAGTTTTTGAGTCATCTTCTGTGTACCAGGAAGCAGGTCCAGCCTGTGCGGGCCAGTGGGTTGACCTCTGTGTCTAGGGTTTCTTCCTGCACAGAGGGGCTGCCTCTCCTGAACTCTCAGAGCTGCCCAGTTTCCCACACAGTCTTATTTCACCAGCAGGGAGACCTCTAGGAATACAAGTCATCGCCCAGCTGAGGAAATGGCTCTGTAGGCAAAGATCTTGCTGCATTATGATGACGCCATGAACTTGGGTCTCCAGAACCCACATAAAAGACAGAAACAGTAAGACTGATACCCACAACCCCAGCATGCCCTACTAAGAGAAAGGAGGTCTCTAGGAGAATCAATCAGTTGAAGCTCATGTGTCAGCTAACCTTGCTTGGCCCATGGGAAAACAAGGAGTGCCTCAAATAAGGTAGAAAGTGAGGGCCAAAATTAATCTGTCGTCTGACTCCCACTCAAGAGGCATGCATGTGTACACATGTATGAACACACCCAAAGGGGTAAAGTGATTCCAAATTTGCCATTTGAGCCCTTGAACATCGCTCTCCCTGTCTCTCTTGTTCCGTTTTGGGAATGACACAGTCCAAGCCTGTGAAGCTTGTAGATCAAAAGTAGTCTCATTTCTCACCAGTCCCACACATCAGAAGCCCCAACCTGGTATCTTACCCAATCTAGTCTATGTGCTAGTGGCAATGAGAAGTAACCTCTAGGTCTTCCTACTTGGGCATACACCACAGTGTCCTCATGACAAGTTTCCATCAGAATATCAACAGCCACGCCATCGACAAAAGCCACGGAAGGAAACTGGGACTCCACAGACTTCTCAGACATGCTGATAAATGCCATTTAACATCTCCACTTGCTGCATTTTGTGTTTTTTTCCCTTAGTATTGTAGCTTGCTTTCCAACTGCTCTGACAAGAGCAGCTTGAGGGAAGAAAGGATTTATTTTATCCCACAGTTTCGGGTTACAGTCTGTCATTGAGGAGTGAGTCAGAGTGGCCAGATCCTGAACCAGTCAGTCACAGCCAGTCAGGAACACAGAGAGAATGCGTGTTTGCACACATTCTTGCTTGTGTTCGGCTCACCTCTTCTTTCCATCTAGTCCACACTCCCACCTATGGAAGTAGGGTCTTCCACTTCAGTTAGTATAATCAAGATAGTCCCCTCCAGACATACCCACACAGTATCGAGACAAGTCTTCATTGAGACTCTTCCCAGATGGGTGTAGATTGGGTCAGGTTGTCGACGGAAAGGAACCATCACAACTAGAGAAGTATTTTTCTGACCCATGTTTGAATTCACCACGTTGCTTATCACGTCCAACTTAAAGAAGCTTCCAGCAACTTCTGAGAAATCTCTTAGTCATTTCACATGCTTCTGGAGAGATACTTTCCTCTTTGTAACTTTCCCAGAAGAATGAAAAATATTTAATCCCACTAAAAGAACGTATTTATTCACTCACTGTTGTCAGAATTTCATAGTTTCTAAATTGCATCATGAAAAACAAGTACTGAAAGAGTGAAGGCCGACAGGAATGACAAAATAAAGGAATGTCAATGTCTGTCTAGCACAGTCTTTACAGAAAAGCATAGAGAGGTTGAAAGAGCAGCAGTGAACTCCACTGTTGGGCTGTTGATGTTTGGGGTGATTCGGTAGTACTGCTCCACTGAAAGCCAATGGGAAAGAAGGAGTGGTGGGGAGAGAGGTAAAGATAGCAAGAGGCCATTTAATTACTTTTAGTCAACTCTCAAGACTGGGCCAGGCATTCATCAAAAGATTAAAGGGACATAGTCAAAATCAAGGGCAGATAAAAATCACAAATGGAATCCATAATGAGTTCAGATCTAAGTGAGGGGACACATACCTGTAATCTCAGTACTGTGAGGCTGAAGCAGGAGTTTGAGATCAGCCTGGGCTATACAGTAAGACTCTCAGGACTTTTTTAAAAAATAATTCATAAATGTGCAAACTCACACAACAACAAATTTAAAATTAAAACGACATTACCAAAACTATAAAATAGTTAAGTATGTTATCAGTCTTCTTGATCATTTAAAGATTTTTTTAAAAAAGACTAGAATGACTCATCAATATTTGGGTGAAGTTTTTTAAAACCTCAAAAGTTTATTAGAAGTCTCTACCAATCATAGTTGACCCAAAAAGACTTCTATAAATAGTTTTCATTATAAAACCTTACAAAGCTCAGGGAAATATTGGGAACATATTGTTTTCAGATTTCTATGAGACCTCTGACCGTTTTGTAACACATTCCTGGATGCAGGAGGATAGACTGGCTTGATCGTGGGAAGGGTCAGGGTGGTGCCCCTGCCCTAAAAAGGACCCTCAATCCTCAGACTTGAGTGGCCGCATACAGTTCAAGTCTACTCCTTTCCATACCACAGTGCAATGTGGGGCGGTGAAGGAACTTAGACTCTGACTTCTGACTCCAGGACCCTTTCACCTGTGGCTGTGCCTTCTCTAGGTCTTCAGCCTCCTCCAAGGGGAACATGGAGAAGCAGAAAGGCAACAACTTGGACTCCTGGCCCAGGAATCTGGTTTATTGCATAGTGGAAGTTCTCTTAATCTCAGGACTGATAGTGCCAAATGAAAACTCCAAAAAGAAAAAAAAAAGTTCATCTGAACACAGAGTTTTTTTCCTGCCACCATTCTTTGAATAATCCCCTTACCAGCTATGTATGTGATGTCTACACTTCCTGGATATTATCCATCATCTAGAGATAGTTTAAGGTATACAGGATAAAGTTGTTTCTATGGAAATACTGTGTTCTATCACCCAGAAGACAGGAATGGGAATGGGCTTTGATGGCTAAGAGGGGTTCTGGAAGGATTCCCCACACACCGCGGGGTGCGTGTGCTGAAGATTTTGGACTTTGCAGAGCTGTACAACACCATGGGCAGCCTCCTGTTGGTTCCTCTGGACATTGGTCTTCCATGCCTGCTAATTTCCACCCCTGTCACAGCATCAGAGACTCCGAGCACCGCGGAGACAGTCTGCGATTATGCATCCTTGTCTGCTTCAAAGGGAAAACCTCCTTGGCAACCATACAGACCAGCAATCTCCTTCTGGTAGAACACAGAAGACTGGGTACCATCAGTGCAGAAGAGAGCCCCAGTTCTCTTAGAATGATCTAGGCATTGTGTATCCTCTGACCATTGTCAGCTATTTTGCTCCAAGTTTGCTCGCTTTCATTTCAGGAACTTTCTAAATCTAATTTTTGTTTCATTTGAACTCTACTTTGCTCCTCAGGATGAGACTTCACTTCTTACTTAACCAGATTCTTTTTCTGAAGGTGAGAGCTCTGATGGTGAAGGCATGTGTGTGTGAATGACAGACAAGTAAGGATAGTCATCTGCCTGTATCAGGCATGGAGTGATGCTAGACCATAGGTTCTCAACCTGTGGGTCGCAACCCCTTAGGAGCCTGAACAGCACTTTCATAGGGGTCACATATCAGATGTCCTACATATCAGATATTTACATTATGATTCATAACAGTAGTAAAATAATGATCATGAAGTAGCAATGAAAACAGCTTTATAGCTGGGGGTCAGTACAACATGAGGAACTGTTTTAAAGGGTTGCAACATCAGGAAGGTTGAGAACAGTCTAGGCTGCCTTGAAGACTGCAGACTCCACAGATGCTCGAGCCATATATAAAATGTATAGGATTCCAAGGATTCTGCACAAGCCCACCATACAACCAGCCATCTGAGGTGACTTAGTGTGCTTCATCAACAGAAATGCCACAGGAGTAGCTGTCACCATGTTCAGGAAATACTGGCACAAAAATCTCTGTACATGTTCCACACAGACATGGCTTTTTTCCCCCCAGTTATTTTGGATTTGTAATTAGTTGAACCTGTTCGTGGATCTGAAAAAGAACTATGAGATGGCTTCCATTTATTACATGCCTTGTACCTAACAGGCACGAGGTAAATGATTTGTGTGCATTCTCTCCAGTCTTCATCACCTTTATAGCATGTATTAGAGCCATTTCTAGTGGAATAAACTGGGAATTAGCGCAGCTTAACGACTCACATCAGGGCAGACAGATAAATGGTAAACCAGGCAGGGAAGCCAAGTGGGTCAGACTCCAGCAAGAGCTCCTTTTCTCCCCTAGAGTTAGCTGTTTTACTTGTCAAGCAAATGTATTTTCCCTGTTTAATGGTTTGTTACCATGTTTGCTTGTTGTTGTTGTTTTCCAATTTGTACCAACTATAGAATTCCAGAAACTCAATGACATCTAAAGAACCAAATACATTCCAAGCGTGGCGATTTGCTCCAGGAGTTAGAAGGCTGAGGCAAGAAGATCAAAGTGAGTTTAAAGTCAGCCTGGGTGACTCTCAGGTTTTCTATTGCTGTGGGGAATAAAA
Source organism: Dicrostonyx torquatus (assembly GCA_028555095.1). Lineage (NCBI taxonomy): Eukaryota > Metazoa > Chordata > Mammalia > Rodentia > Cricetidae > Dicrostonyx > Dicrostonyx torquatus. Next base: position 5,185,729 of record JAQHUG010000124.1, read on the forward strand.
CGCCATGAACAAAAGCAACTTGGGGAGGAGAGGGTTTATTTCAGCTCACAGTTTGCTATCACAGCCCATCACTGAAGGAAGTCATAGTCGGAGTTCCAGCAGGACAGGAACCTAGAGGCTGGGTGCTGATGCAGAGGCCGCTGAGGATGCTGCTTACTGGCTTTCTCAGCTTGCCTTTTTACGGCTCCCAGTGCCACCATCCAGATGTGGCACTCCCACAGTGTGCTAGACCCTTTCATATCAGTCATCAATAGAGAAATGCACCAAATATTTGCCCACGGGAAATCTGGTGGAGGCAATTTCCTCAACTGAAGGTCCCTGTTCCAAAATGATTCTAGCTTGGTAGCAAATTAACATAAAAACTAGCCATCACGGTGATGTAAGTGTAGTCTAGGGTAACCTGGACTATGTCATATATCTCAAGGAAACTAACTGGTTCGCCAAAAGCCAAATATTAAGCAAAGGTAATTTTCATGAATGTGCTATCAAATGCCATGCTCAAGGGTGACAGATATCCGGGTTCCAATCGAAGTAAATAAATGCATGTCTGTGAGGGCAGAATTTTGCAGGTAAAGGTGAAATAATAGTTCCTCCTCAGCTACATCATGAGTCCCAGGCAGTCAAGGGTACAGGAGACTTTGTCTCTTATGAAAAATTACTAATTTGTAAGATAATTAAAAATATGAACTAGTTAAATGAAAATCTCAGTGCCAAGCATGTTACCTCCCTATAAGTTATTGGTCAGAAAAGCCCCAGAGACCCCCAAAGCAACACAGGCGATTGCCATTGCTCTCGGTTAACAAGCCATAAGTGGATGATAAGACCTTGTTGTTGGGTTCAAGACATGCAGAAATTTTGAATCTTACCAGGAGACTCTGTCCATGACAACAAGCTCCTGTGACGCAGGAATGTGGTATGTAGGCTACTGAGGGAGAAAAGACAGCAATGGTCTTTACCCAGTGCTAGACCGTGCGTGCTACACTACTTACATGCCAGTCAGATATGTCCACAATAGCAGCAGAACTGTTAGAGGGGTAACTAACTACTCTCTGATGAGATTTGAGACCTGCTCCAAAAGAAAGAATTGGTGCCTCATGCTGTAAATATGGTTTCAAATCTATTGCTAGAGAAGTCACAGACCTTCGGGGGGAACCTATTGCTCCTGATTTGCTAAATGGTCAAGTGGTCAAAATGCCTCCTAAATATTTGTTTCCCCACAGATTTGTATGGCTCTCAACTGTGGTCAGAGAAACTTCTTTTTGCCCCTGACAATAGGCAATGCCTCATACAGCTCTAAGTGCTGAGAATAAGTTACTGCAGTGTTTAGCCATAGGTGGGACATCTACCTCACACCGCCACCCCCAACCTCATCCCCAAGAAGAGGAGGCAGGAAGAATAGAGAGAGCACAAAGGAGTGTTCTGAGATTCTGTCCTCTGAACATAACTTAGATGTTAGAAGCATGAACTCACAGCAGTGGCCATTACCTGTGGAAGACCTGACCAAGATCAAGTCTCCCAATGTGGACGGAGAGGGAACTAATTCCCATCTGAAGAGCCACAAGAGTTTATGGTTGCTGAAGGAGAGAGTTTATCTGCTTTGGGGGTGTGGCACTGGTGGGTTGCCCATACCCTGGTCCACATTCATTTGCATATGGCTAGCACTAATTGGATTCAGTGGGTTTTTAAAAGAGAAGAGAAGATGTTGGGAGGAGTTATGTTAGGCTGTCTGGGGGAGTTGGAGGAGAAGAATGGGAGCTGGATGTTGTCAAGATACTTTATGCATGTATGGAATGTTCAAAGAATAAAAAAATATCATTTTACGGTAACTTGTGGTCATACAGTATTGTAAAGCATTGCATTGCTCTTCTCTTCCTGAAGGATCACAAGGACCAGCACATTCTCTGCTGCTGGAGAAAGGCCCTAGCAAGGAGGACTATAGCAATAAAAAAAAGCAAGCAAGCAAGAAAAATATGAAAGCATAAACATCAGGGAAAATGCACAGGTTTCTAGGCTATGGATATTCACCTTTGCAAATCTCACCCATATGTGTGGTTTCGAGAAGTTTCCAGATACCTAGGAGCAATCTCACCTATCATATCCCTAGGAGCAATCTCACCTATGTTATCCCTAGGAGCAATCTCACCTATGTTATCCCGAGGAGCAATCTCACCTATGAATACTCCCAGTAGTGCTTAGTATGTTTTGCTAAAACTGAAAGGCAAGCCCCGTGAAGCAAAAGCTGACAACATGCAGAACAGTCGAACCGAATGAGTGATGATGCTCACGTGTTGAAAGAAGCTTCTTTTTTCCAGATTGTTAAGCAGTACCACCCACACAGGAAATTCAGCAGACATTAATTATACCTAGCATGTAATCCCAAAGATCCAGAGAATGTGCTTTATTTATTTTCACTTAGGGAATGGGAGAAGAATGAAATAGGATGGTTTCTGCCAACGCTGTTGAGATCTGGGTGTCCTGTTTTCATCTGAAAAATCTTAGGTCCCACTGTTTCTTCCCAAAATTGTTATCTTCCTCTACAAATAAACTCAAACTTTCATTTCAAACAACTAGTCCAATGCAAATAATTACCAAACCCAGCTTTGATATGGATCTGATTGCTCACTGTGAGAAAGACTTCCCAAATGACCCCTGAGGTCTGGGGCTTTGCTTTCTGTTTTTGTGTTCCCATCAAATCCACTCTTACAGGCTGCTGGCTGCTTTTGTTTATCGCTTCTCCACCTCCTGAAAGGAGATGTGCGTCACATCTGGAGTCTTTCCAGCCCCTGACTAGAAGAGTTTGAGCAATCTCATAGCACCTGGTTTACTAAAAGAACTACCGAGGGGCCAAGCAGTAACTGCAAGCTTCAGACCACCTTAAAACTTCTGAAGGTGGGAGCCTTCAGTCAAAACCAGAGGCTGATGTTTTCCTCAGCACACTTTCTTTTCAGTGCCTGACTGTAAATTAGACCAAAACAAGCTTTGAGGTTGAACGCAAGCCCTTTGAGGTAAGAAACCAGCCTGGGATAGCTCTGTTTGCTTTGGTTAGACCCATGATTGACAGCTGGTGGCAACTTTCAGTTGCAGGCTCAGCACAATCCCACAAGGAACTCAGCTGCACAAAATGTCTAGAAGGCTCGAGTTGGCACCTGGTTGATGTTACCTGGCTCCGCTCCCTCTTCCACACCTCACTTTCTTGGCACAGGTTTTCCATCTGCCCGGAATATTCATCTCACCTCACCTCCGCTTCCGAGTTCACCTGTAACTGTAGCTTTAGAAATCACCTAAAACAATTTTGTCAACAGTCCTCTGACATCCTAGATAATGGAAGGTTCTTTGGACCCAATCTATGGGCCCTTGTTGCTCTCATTCTACCTGCTTCAACACACCTGTGCCCTTGTCATGACGGCTTCTCCATCCTCAACTTCACGGAGGCAGAGATCACGCCTGTCCCCTCCTTGCTGGGGCTGCAAACCTCAGCAAACAGGTGACACAGCTGTTCTCAGGGGGGACTGATGACTGACTACCCAGCCTGCTTCAGACTCCTCTGTATGCGACCAGAGTGAGAGCAATGCCACAATCACGCCTGCTTTTCCAAAACTTAGCACAAATTCCAGCATAACCTGCCTCCTGGATACCTGAAGATAAATGAGTGGGTGAAAGGAGTCTGCACTTCCTGTACATGATGTGTGTGGTTCAAATGAGAACGGCCCCCATAGGCTCCTGTGTTTGAATGGTTGGTGCCTACTCAAATTAGCAGAACTGGTTTGGAGAGGATTAGGAGGTACGGCCTTGCTGGAGGAGGCTTGTCACTGTGTCACTGAGGGTGGGTTTTGAGATTTAAGGTCCGTACCATTTAGTCATTTTACCATTCTAGTTAGCTCCCTAGCTTTTACTCACAAATAAGGACATGAGCTCTCAGCGACTGCTCGGGCACCATCCGGGCCATGCTCCCTGCCATGATGGTCTGGACTCACCCTCTGAAACCACAAACAAGCACCCAGTGTAAAGCTTTCTTTCCCAAGTTGCCTTGGTCAGTGTGGTCTAGCTGGGTTCTTCCCTTTAAAAAAATAGGATTTAAAATGCAAAACCCACAATAACAGATGGTTTGATATGAGAACTTTTATTGTTCTTTATCCTCTTCTTATTTAGATCATTTACTCAAAACAAAATAAAACAGTCAGTTATAACATGAAAGCATTAGATCTAACAGGTATGTGTTCTTAAATAGATTGTAAAACATAATTTAATTACATTTTTAAGAATGTCACACAATGTATTTTAATCATATCCACCCTCATCTCCCTTTAACTCCTTTCCAATCCAGCTCCTTCATACTTCCTCCTCGATCCCTGAACTTTTTTATTTTTTTTACTTATGTCATAGCCCATGGACATCAGAAGCATAAGGATAACACAAAATAATTCATTTTAAAACATTTTTGGATGTGGCTATTGTTTTTCACAATAAGGTTTCTATGTGTAGCAGCCTTGGCTATCCTGGAATTAGCTCTATACATAATGATGGCCTCAAACCAAGAGATCCACCTGCCTCTGCCTCCTGAGTGCTGGGGTTAAAGGTGTGCACCACCTAGATAAAAAGATTTTTAAGCAAATCAAAACTTTAGAAAAATGTAATTTAAATAGGACATCTCTATCAAGGTACAGAAAACACTGAAGAGGAGGGGGCAGAAAGAATGTAAGAGCCATGAGAAAGAGTGCTGGGCAAGGCAAGGCTGTCCTCTGGACATGGCAAGGTTAATGCAGCCACTAATTTACAGCAGTGATTATCTGCCTAAGTCCTTCACAAGGCTGGGCCCATCAGCATTCCATCATGGCTGGGAGAGGAGCTAGAAGTAGCTGCTGGTTCCTGGCGGAGGGGGAGTCATAATCTTTAGTGGTACAGTCCCTGGTAAGTCAACCTTGCTAAAATGGAAAACATCCCCCACACACCTCCAAGTGCAGGCTCATGCAAGCTATCCTAATAAAATGACAAAAATGGAGCTCCGTGGAAGGGAAAGATGGGTTTAGGGAGATATGATCAAAGTGCATTCATTATATATGTTTGAAATGGTGGAAGGATGAATTATTTTTAAGGTAATGCTATCGGTGAACATTTTTATCCCTCAAGTGAGATTGATTTCAGGATTGTGTTCTGATGATAAATCCAGAGACAAGTAATAAATGAATAGATAGATAGATAGATGACAGACAGATAGATACCTTGGGCTTCTAATTCTAGAGGAGAGGCCACCAGGCATGAGGATGGACCACTGAGCTTGAAGAAAGAACGGGTCCCGAGGAATATTTGTGTTTTACACAAATGGAATGTTGACAACTTGGACATAACCAGGTGACTTTCCCATCATTACTACAATGAGGAAAGTTTACTTGGTCAACATTTATGAATAGTTTTAAAATGTTGAGGTTGTTTGTTAAAACATATAACCTATATTGAATTACTAGGATACTAATGACAAGAAAGTTCAAGAACATTCTAGAAAGAATTAAGACCAATTTCCCAAGCTGTTTGCGTTTGCACCTTCTTTCCCTTCTTCATTTCTTCCTTCCTTCCCTCCCTCCTTTCTTTCTCTTTCTTTCTTCCTTTCTTCCTTCCTTTCTTTTTTGCACCTTGTAAATCAGCTTATTGTGTGCAGCCCTAGTTCATCTTGGACAAACACACTGTAGTGCATTGTCCATTGACAGGGAGACCAGGCAAGCCAACCGTTGCTGCCTGTGTGTAGAGATGGCTTAGCACCTGAGGAGAACATGACAAGGCTAAGCTTTCCAACGTGTCAGGGCAGTTTCAACAATTTCCCTGGGTTCCATGCAAGCTCTGTAGCTATGACATCAGCCATATCCACTGCTCAATCTGTCCGGAGTCCATCAGCTATGAGGGGAAATGGCTTTTCAGACATTATTTAATTTTATTACATACCATCATGGTTGCATCACTAAGCAATAGAAAGACTGGTGTTCCTGGGAGTAGCTGCACACCCTGACATTCTGAAAACTAGCTGGGTCTAAGGAGGACCCCAACCTAAGAGATGGAACCTTACAAGCAAAAGTCTCCCATTTGGGCAAACTTTTCTTTAAGAAGAAAAAGTGAAAGGGAAAAAATCATTGCACAATAGAGTACAGGAAGTCATAGACCAAGAGTCCTTGCATCTTTGATTTGGTGTCCACCCTACCACATGACTCTACTCCTCTACCTATGGCAGCCTGGAAGCTAGTTCTCTGCAATTTGTTATTGCCTGGATACTCATAACACTGAGTGTCTGAGACTCCGGTTATTACCAGGAGACAGAACCCAGTACCAGGGTCCTGGGCTGACTTCCCATTCAATGAGATCCTCCAGTGCACCCAGAGATGCTTTAAGCCACAGTCCTAGTGTTTTCTGATCCTGCCACATTCTGGAACATTCTTGAGCTTCATGGCTACAGCTTACATTTCAATTAGAGCAAAAGATGTGGACAATGTGCATCAAAAAGAAAAAAAAAGTCTTCTTGCTAATTTGAGCAACTGCCCTGTGTCTGTTGTAATAGCTTTATTACCCCAGAATATTGGTAAATGTGGTGCTCAGGAGGTGCTAGTCAATATATAGAATCACTTCAATAGTTAGACACACACACACACACACACACAGAGAGAGAGAGAGAGAGAGAGAGAGAGAGAGAGAGAGAGAGAGAAAGAGAGTGGGGGAATGCAAACAAATAATTCTCTTCATTGTCTTGACCTATTTCCATGAAGTTCAGAAGGATAACAGGTATCCACAATCAGTTCTAAAGAAGGCCTGGTCCACTGTGGTCTGGTAAGTCTTGCTATCTTTGTTAAAATTGTGGTGGAACTTCATAAAAAATTATGAACAATCACTTATTCATTCAACAAATGAATTCAAGTACCCTGTGCCTTTTACAGTTGTTGAAAGGTGCGGAGGTAGGTTCTGTAAGATTTGTGCTCTTCTACAACAGGACTAAAGACAGAAATGGATTCTGTGGACTTACCCCAAATTCTAATTTTTAGTTTTGCTAGTCAAATGGTTATAAACACTTCACATCACAGGGTTGCTGTGAAACTGAGGAGAGTTGAATACATCCAATTCATGGTGCAGTCTCTAATGCCCTAAGAGTCCAATAAATGACATCAAAAATGCTATCTATACCAGGCATGGTCCTTTAATCCCAGTCCTCTACAGGCAGAGGTAGGTAAATGCTTGTGAATTCGAGGCCAGCCTGGTCTACAGAGTAAGTTCTAGAGCAACCAGACCTACACAGTGAGATCCTGTTTCAAAACAAACACCGGACAAGGAAGAACATCTCCCAAGCACTGTGCTTCTTAGAACTGCAACTTTCCAATGAAAGGACAATAGAGGGCACTTGGGTCTGACTCTGAAGTGTTCCATGTTTCCCTAAGGAACCATCCGCTGGCTCCGGGATCAAGCAAACTCAGGACTTTCCAAGGAAAACGGTGTTATGCAAAAGTTACTGAAATCCTTCACTTGGGGAGTCTGAGAAGCAAATGCACAACCCCCTCCTCTTAACCGCTGCCCCTGGAACGATCTCACCACCCACTTTGTTGTCAGGTGGGATCACATAGATGAGATCAGCAGCTACTCAGCAGCAGCATACAAAGAGCTGATGGTGTTTAAGGAGGGAGCTGTGCTAATTACACTGAGTTCACCAACACTAGCCTGCATGGGCTTCCTCAGGTTCTGACTACCAGGGATACTCTGGGAAGGAGACTGCTGCATGCAGCATGAGCCAGAGGAGTGCCCGGCAGAATGTTGTATGTGTCCTAGAGTCCTTTAAACCCAGTGTCCCTGGAGTCACCCAACATGGAAAGAAGTACCATTTCTAGGCTTGTAGCAATGCAGTGAGCTGAAAGAGTAGGAAGGACAGAATCCTTGGATGACTCCATGTAGGCCAGAAAGAAAACTCAGCAATTAAGAATTTGTGCTGCCTTTGCAGAGGACCATAGTTCAGATCCTAGAATCCACAGCAACTCTAGCTGCAAGGGATCTGCTGCCCTCTTCTGGACTCAGAGTGCACCTGCACTCACATGTGCACAAACACAGAGGCATACACACATGTACACACATATGTGTGTATGTATATGTGCATATGTGTTTATTAAGAGAGAAATCTTTAAATGACTATCCAAAAACTGGGTAATGTAACTGTTTCAACCATATAATTACTGTTAGAAATATTTTCTAGGCCGGGCGGTGGTGGCGCACGCCTTTAATCCCAGCACTCGGGAGGCAGAGGCAGGCAGATCTTTGTGAGCTTGAGACCAGCCTGGTCTACAAGAGCTAGTTCCAGCACAGGCTCCAAAAAAGCCACAGAGAAACCTTGTCTCAAAAAATCAAAAAAAAAAAAAAAGAAAAAGAAATATTTTCTAACAGAGTCTCTCTGCTAGTACAAAGAATTACAATCAGACCAGATTAAGCCAAATTAAATGCCTGAGTTTAATAGACAGTAGATTCCCGGGTTGCCAGGAGCATGGCAGGGGGAAGCAGAGGGAGTACACATGCAACCCCAAAACCACGTGTTCCTTCTCTGGGTGGCCTCCTAAATACCATGTGGGAGGGGTCAGCGTTTGGCAAGCTGGGAGTTGGAGTCCAAACACTTGAGAGGCTGGGAGTTGGAGTCCAAACACTTGAGAGGCTGGGAGTTGGAGTCCGGACCAACAATCACCTGTCCAAAAGATCCAATTTCCATGAACAAACACCAACACTAAGCATGGGAAACACAACCTCCTGCCATAGCATAAAGGACATGGGGAGCCATGTTGTCCTTAGCTTTTTTTTCCTGGGCAAAAGAGGGTCTGAGGAAAATGTGGCTGTCACTCAGACCTATTCAGAAATGTTTCTTTATCAGCATTCTCCTGCATCTTGGTTTCAGTAACCTCTCTGAAGCCTGAACAAAACCTATACATCACCATTCTCTCTGCTGACTGACTGCCTGCTTTAAAAATCCTATGCCCAGCCACAAGTAATTTTCTCCTGAAGATTACTTACCGTATTAAAATCTCATGCTAATGGCCCTTCACACCCTCTGGTTACTTCTTGCAGCAACCTCCAGCACCCTGGCTCCACAGGTGGCTCCTGATCACACAGCCTGGGTTTGGTGAATCCCATTGATAGCAACGCTCCTCCATACAGCTTACAGGACCTGCAGTGTCCTGCCAGTCTGGGCCTCTTCAACCCCACCCCTTTAGGACTGTCCTCTGAAGTAACACAAGACACAGTACCCCTGCCCTTACTGTCCCCTAGCACCAGCGTGAAGTTGAATCCACTTAGCATTATGCTTAATAAAGGATATCAGTTTTAAATGTTTAGATCCAGTCTCACGGATTGCGTTTGCCTGGGTACTTTTCTTTGCTGGGTGCTGTTGGGTGGCAGCACTGCCAACTGTAGTTTGTAGGTTTCCTCCAAAGCTCGAGAAACATTTCATTCACAAACTCACGGCAGGGACCTGGTAAATGCTTATGTGGGGTGGGCAGAGGATACCTGCCAATTTGGGGAACTGAAAGATAGCTTTTACCCACATAGACGCGTCTCCTCTGATTTCCAGGGCAGACCAACTTATCAAGAAACCGTCTTTCAACGAGGACTAAAAATCCTCTCTGATATTCTTTTTGCCGTGAGGTCTAAAATCCAGCCGAAGCTCATATGACTCAAGAAGAATTTTGTTTTTCTCTGATTTTCACTGGAAATAAAGCAAGCGGTGCCCATGAAAGCAAGGACGTTCGCGATCCTTCACAGAGCCACACACAGCCTTACAGGAATGCGAGAGGCGTGGTGGAAGATCACCCAAATCCCAGCTCCGAGACACTTCTTCTGCTCCGAGGCAAAACTGTTTGTAAAAACTTTTCTTTTGATTTTTGTTATCCAAATAATTCCAGCTTAAATTGGAACTCAAATATTAATCTGATAATGACACCGTTGAGACACATTCTCTGCCGCCTGATCTCAAATGACTTACAAGGCATTACTTTCCCCATTTTCTGCATTCCTTTCCAGCTGGGGCTTTTGCTTGTGTTTAACAAGGACCGCCCCTCCCCCACCCCACTACATCCACCATCAGGGAGGTAAAAAGGACCCTGAAATGGGCGTCTTAAGATGATTACTATGTACTTGGGAATATCCTTTAATTTAAATTTTGTTTTATTTTATTTTTAGCTTCAAAGCTTTCACAGGAACGAACACCTGTCTTTCCTGGCAGTATAAGAAATTGCCAGGTACCTGGCACACTTTGTTTTGTCAAGTCCTCAGACAGTGACACTGTGCATAGAAGTCACATTTTAATTAATGATCAAAGCAAAGGACACCTGTAACGCTGGGCTAGACTTCTCAAGTCCTTGATATTAGGTTTACAAATGGAAAAAAATCCTTTGAGTCTTCATGCACTTCCCCTTCCTTGAAGACTGAATTCATTCTATTTTTTCAAAGGCAATATATTTAGCCCATCTGGGTGCTGAAGTAACTGTGTCCATTTCCCTTGCAAAGGTCGTTCTCTATTCCAGGGGACACCAGGGCACAGCTGCAAAGGTGCTGTTGCAGGGGGCTTGGTTGTGGCATAGGGTACTGGAGCATGAGAGTGTCAGGTGAGTCTCAAAAGCCTTGAGGTTCGACATCTCCTTATTACTATGTCATGAAGAAAAAGACTTGGAATTCACTGAGTAACTCCAAACTAATTTCAAATATAATTCACTATATTAGAGAAACTAAAACATCTAAATGTTGAAAAATTGGTATGTGTTGATGGTACATGTAGATATATTATACTACATAAACAACATTAGTATTTAATTATTAATAGAACACAAGTTCATGAGTATTGACACATTAACATAGATAAAACTGAACAGATAAATGGATAAAGACACTGTGATATATAAATATATTTATGTATGTGTACATATATGTTTATTTATATATACATACCTACCCTGGGGTCCTAGTCAGAGGTCAAGAATGAATTCATGCCATGTGCAAGAAGATGGGTGGAACTACGTGGTGCGAGAGAACAATTCTATATCTGTCAATCATGTTTTAAATAGACACTGATTGGTCGGTAGCCAGGCAGGAAGTATAGGCAGGAAAACCAGACAGGAAGTAGAGGTGGGGCAATGAGAACAGGAGTATTCTGGGAAGAAGGAAGCACTTTTTCCCCAGTCCTGCCCAGATCACCGAAGAAGCAGGAATGTGACCTGCCCCGCCGAAAAAGGTACTGAGCTATGTGGCTAACATAGATAAGAATAATGGGTTAATATAAGCTACAAGAGCTAATAAGAAGCCTGAGCTAATGGGCCAATCAGTTTATAATCTTCTGGAGACCTCTGTGTGATTTTCTTTGGGGCTAAATGGCTGCGGGAAATGGGCAGGACAGAAACCCCAACAAGCAAGGCCCTCATGTTACAACTTACAGCTCACTGTGGCAACTGAAATAAGATCAGAAAACACTTTTCTCAAAGATTAAATGCTTTTAATGCTGACTAAAGAGCCTGCCATCCAGAGACGCTGTGTCACAGAAGAGAAAGGAGCCTGCCATTCAGGGATGCTATGTCACAGGGGAGAAGAGTCTGTCATCCATAGATGCTGTGTCACAGGGGAGAAAGAAAAGAACCTGCCATCCAGAGATGCTGTGTCACAGGGGAGAAAAGAGCCTGCTGTTCAGAGATGCTGTGTCACAGGGGAATAAAGAGCCTGCCATCCAGAGATGCTGTGTCACAGGGGAGAAAAGAACCTGCCATCCAGAGATGCTGTGTCACAGGGGAGAAAAGAGCCTGCTGTTCAGAGATGCTCTGTCACAGGGGAGGAAGGGGTGTGAATAGGGAGGGGTGTAAAGGTGGTCAAGCTAAGCTATAGGTGTGCACAAAATGCCCAATTGAAATTCGTTGTTTAAACAACTAATATACACTAATAAAAATTAGAGTGCTTGTAGACTATATATGTATCACATAGCGTATGAGTTACATATGATCATAATATAGAGCCTGTTGGTGTTAAGCTTTTTATAGGAACACACATATCAATAGTTTCCATGGAGAGAACAGGACAACTGAGAATTGTTGGGTTTGCACCAATGTGTATCAGTAGCTTGGAGTCTCTGGAAAGAAGCTACAATATTACTTCACATACATTGTAGGTGAAAAAACAAGAAGCAAGAGGCATAAGGAATAAAACCCAGAAATAACCCTTCGTATTTTGTCGCATACAGGGCCATAACTTAGGTTTTTTTGTACAATTAGCCTGACATTTTTCTTTGTTATTACCATTGTTGGTGAGAACCATCTAATAAAAATCCCAGATCTGTGATAATTCTCTATCATTTGATCATTTCTAATTTTCTGCTAGGCATAGCATACTGACATGAATGGCTTAATGCCTCGAACTGTTTGGAAGGTTTTGTGCATGGTTAGCAAGTCACCTCTCTGAAGGTCACTCCAGGTTACAGGGCCTTTGGTGACATAGCCAGCACCCACTATGACACCCTTGACAGTAAGGGCACTCCTTTCCATTCTTCACCATCATCTGATGTTTGTAATGTTTTCACACTTTGGATCACTAAACTAAATATTTTCCTGTTTCCTCTTTTATTTTTCAGACATTCTTACTGACAAGAATCCAATCATTGACCAATTCTTTACATTTAAGAGCCATAGCTCCTCAGTCTCTTGTGGATACTTCTCTATATTTATATTTGTTTTGATTTTATCAGTGAAGTTTATTGGATTGTTTGTTTTGTTCTTGTTATTGGTAATGACAATGATGTTTGAAGACAGGATTTCTCTGTGTACCCTGGCTGTTTTGGAACTTACTCTATAGACCAGGCTGGCCCAGAACTCAAAAGATTCACCTGCCTCTGAGTGCTGGATTGAAGGGTGCATGCCACCACCACCCAGGCTCAATGAAGTTTTTAAAACATAAAGACAAATAAGTGTTTTTGGTCTTATGAAAGAAAGCCCACTTATCTTTCCTCTGTGAGTCCTACCATGGTGTCTTATTGTGGAAAATCTTTTCCCACTAGGGAGTAAATATGTTCTATGTTTTATTTCTGCTTATTTATTTTAGCTCTAACTAAATTCACGACTGTTTTTATTGAATAATTTTGTAGCAAACCCTGAGCTTCTTTTTCATCTGCCAGTGTCCACATTAATTTTCAGGAACTGTTAAGGCAGATTCATATCCGAGGTGAGAAACTTTGAAGTACCACAAAGCTACTCTGTCTAAGCTTCTGGGGCTCCTGATCCCCACAGTAACGGGAAGTCACAGTCTGGGGTACCAGGAACTGTAACTTTTCATGGAGTAATAATCTAAGTAAAATGAAGTCTCTGTGTCTCCGGAGGCTTATCTTCCAACTTAATGCTATGATTTGAATAGAGGAAAATAGAGCCACATGTGTCCCTTTAAGAGAAAATCTGATGAAAATTCTCAGCTGGGTGTCTGTTATGAGGTCACTGAATTAGAAGCAGCTCTTTACAGGGTTTGAAGAAAGCGCCCTTAGAGTTTAATTGATCAAAATGGCATAATGTGCAGAAATCAGAATCCCTTGCCCTTGCTGCCCTGTCCATTAGAGAGGGGTAAGATGCAAGTGTTTAAGGATGGAGGTCAGGATGGTACCCAAAAGAACTGCAAGTGATGGAGGTCAGGATGGTACTCAGAAGAGATGCAAGAGCTGGGCGGTGGTGGCACACACCTTTAATCCCAGCACTCGGGAGGCAGAGGCAGGCGGATCTCTGTGAATTCGAGACCAGCCTGGTCTACAAGAGCTAGTTCCAGTGCAGGCTCCAAAGCCACAGAGAAACCCTGTCTCGAAAAACCAAAAAAAAAAAAAAAGAGATGCAAGAGATGGAGGTCAGGATGGTACTCAGAAGAGATGCAAGGGATGGAGGTCAGGATGGTGCCCAGAAAATGGAGATCAGGGTGGTACTCAGAAGATATGCAAGGAATGGAGGTCAGGATGGTACTCAGAAGAGATGCAAGTGATGGAGGTCAGGATGGTACTCAGAAGAGATGCAAGGGATGGAGGTCAGGATGGTGCCCAGAAAATGGAGATCAGGGTGGTACTCAGAAGAGATGCAAGGGATGGAGGTCAGGATGGTGCCCAGAAAATGGAGATCAGGGTGGTACTCAGAAGATATGCAAGGAATGGAGGCCAGGATGGTGCCCAGAAGAGATGCAGGTGTTGGAGGTGAAGATGATACTCAGAAGAGATGCAATTGATGGAGGTCAGGATGGTACCCAGAAAAGATGCAAAGGGTGGAGGTCAGGATGGTACCCAAAAGAGATGCAAGGGATGGAAGTCAGAATGATGCCCAGGAGGGATGCAAGGGATGGAGATTAGGATGATTCTCAGAAAAGAATTATCAGTTTTGCACCTGGCCATCATGAAAAGAAAGCTGCTAAGAGAAACTTCAAGTTCAAAACAAGAGCCATAAGAACTAACCAATCCTAAATCAAATGAAAAATCAAAGATATTAGAAGCAGCCTGCATTCTGCTCAACACCAGTCATGCCTTATCTGATGTTCCTTCTGGCTCAGAACCTCCTGAGTATCTATGGGAAAGCTACTCACTCCAAACTCTGCATTTATCTTGAAGCCAAATGTTGGAATCTGATTTGATTTTCTAAAAAGCAGGAATGAGAAGACCTACCGAAAGACAATCTGCCCACAATAACAATAGAAAGAAACTCAAGAGAGTTGAAAATCCAAAATGAGGCTGGGGGTGGAGCTTAGCAATAGAATACTTTCCTAGCATACTTGAGGTCCCCAGTTCAAGCCCCAGCACCACAAAGTTACTGAATGAATGAGAGGTAAATGTCAAAGTGGGTTGTAGTGAAATGAGAATGAGAATCAATGGGTTTCACTTTAAAATGCCTGGCATGCAGAAGGAAGGAAGAGAGGCAAGAGATGGATGGAGGAGTGTTTCTCAAGGGTCTTACCACTCAGTACAAACTCAACCTAATTTACTATAAGCATAGAAATAAATAAGACTTTGCTGGCTTATGGCCATTCTGCTGCTTTAATGTTTATCCAAGTTACCATGGTACAAACTACAGTGTTGGACCCTTTGTGACAGTACGGCGTGTATTATCCAGGTTATTCCTACACGGAATTATAAC
Source organism: Dicrostonyx torquatus (assembly GCA_028555095.1). Taxonomy (NCBI): domain Eukaryota; kingdom Metazoa; phylum Chordata; class Mammalia; order Rodentia; family Cricetidae; genus Dicrostonyx; species Dicrostonyx torquatus. The sequence goes on from JAQHUG010000124.1 coordinate 5,200,854, forward strand.
ATCTGGGTATAGCACAGTATGTCTGGGTGTCCTGCAGTCTGGTCTGTGCATCCTATGTTAAGTCAGAGCTCCTTATTATCTGGGAAACAAATATCCCTCATTATTGCATTCTATTAGCCCCATTCCTAAAATCCTACTGGTGTGAGGAAGGCAATGAAGGGTCAGGACTTCTTTCTCTGGGGTAAACTGAGGCATGGTAAATTAGCAGAGCCTTCTATTCCTGGATCACATTAAACTGACCCTCTCTTCCCAAGGCCTTTCACTCCAATCCCGGAGTCCCCTAGGAGCAGAGCCAGTTGGGGGCTTGGTGCTTGTCTCGTAAGGAAGTCTGAGTGAACACACCCCTGTGAGTGTGCTCATTTGTTAGGCTCCTGAGCCAGAAGCCTAGCAGAAGTATTGAACCTGCACAAAAGGAGACTGTGGGTGCAGAGGAACCAGCACAGACAAACCCACCAAAGTCAAGTCTCTGAGAGCTTGTCACCTGGCATCAGTCCTCAGGGAGGGCTCCCTCCCCCAAACCCACCCCTTCCTACCCTTCACAAGTCTTCAAAGACAGGATCCAAACCGGCACTGTCCAAAGGTGCCTGCTTAGTTTTCTCTTGATCTTCCTCCTCGAAATCTCCCTTTGAACGGGATTTACACATGCAGAATGAATAGAGATTAAGGGCAATTATGGTTTTTGTTTTGCTCTTAATGGCCCATGCAACCTGAAATTTGCTCGTGAAATCTATGGCTAATACTGCATTATTGCCTGTCTCATCTGTGGAGTGCCATATTTCATTGCTTCCAAAAGCCATTTCTGGTATTTTCTTTCAACTTCAATCTAAAGCTTTCCTTTTCATGTGCTTTAAGTGCTGGGCACCAAGGCTAAGAATTAAAACATCCCAAAGCTTGGAGGGGAGGGGGAATGAGAAGGTAAGATTGCCCAACGAAATCCCTTGCCCACCCGTGATTCCACTCATTTGAAAAAAGAACTGGGGAGAGCCTGGGGTGGGGGAGGGTGGAGAGGGAGGAAGGGTGGATATTGGAGAAGGGAATAAGATATCTACATCAAGGGAGTTATTTTATGATTGTCAAGAGACTTGTCTCTAGAGGGGATCCCAGATGTTCACAGGGATGTCCCCAGCTAGGTACTTGGGCAGCAGAGGAGTGGGTGCCTGAACTGACTTTTCCCCATAGTTACATTGATGAATATCTTGATCGTCACCATAGAAATTTC
>JAQHUG010000124.1:5202447-5287641 GCA_028555095.1 Dicrostonyx torquatus
AAAGAAAAGAAAATGTCAGCAGCAGAGACAGAAAGAACTGGGAACATATTCCGGGGCTTTAGCCGTGACGCCTGTGCCACAAATGGAGCCCTAGTGTTCTGTTATCTTTGTCTGCCTTGTCAGACTGTGAGGGGTAAGGCCCCCGAGAGCCCATTCCATTGATAGAGAACTGAGGGTTGGGGAAGATTTCACTCTGAATAAATATTTGGTGCTCAGGATATCTCAGTAATCTCCCCACACAGCAAAAGCCTCACCAGAAATAAAGGGCATGACAAAAAAATTAGGTAGGTGCCAAAGTGTCCTGTAGTGGGAAGGTGTGAGACATTTCCTGGTCCAGACCTTTGGCCCCCAACACCCCACCTCCTCACCGGGGACACAGTTGGGTCAATCACCCACGTTGTTTGTCAAAAACAAATGAGAATTGTTCCCTCTGCTCGTGGTCACACATGAGCCGTCTTTCACAGACAGATTTCATGACACAGAAACAAATAAGTAGCTGGGGAATAAGTAATAAATAACCCCTGTCGGAGTGCATTGGTGTGACCCTAGGCATGTTCTCGCCAAGCCTGCAGCACCAGGGGCCTGTGGGAATCCAGAGCCTGGCCTTTCTCTCTTCATTTACATAGACATCTTGTGCCATCAGCACCATAAAACGTAGCAACATTAGTCCGCAAATTACTCACTCTTTGGGGGTTAGGAGATGACTGAAAAATGGCTGAAGAAGTTTAGAAGTTTGAAGCTTAAAAAACAATGTCTCAAACACATTCGTGTGGATTTCTTTTATTCTAGTGTAATTATTATGTGTTCCCATATCACATATATAGACACTTCTATATAAGCACACACGTGTATGTACGTGAATATGAATTATCTTCTAACTTTAGCAATATTTAGTAGGAGTCTACAGCATGTATGAAGATTGATGAAGCTAACACTATGTTAAACAGATGTCCCTTAGTCTCAAGAAACATGCTACCCACAAGATTTATTTACCCAGCACATCCAAGTAGATCCATGAACAATTCTGTAATGACTGCCAATATAAGTGCTCCTCTGTCAGAATCCTGCCACTCTTTACAAACCATTTATGTCTACTTCGTTATCCTAACCCTTCGGAGACAAGATTTCTTCTCTCACCTGTGGAATGGAAGTAATAAAATAGAAATTAGTCCACCCGTGCCTCCCCAAGACAGCCAGCTGATGGACATTGATTGCAGGCCCCCTTTCTGGGAACTCCTATTTTTGCTCGATCTGGAAGAAAATTAAAAGGTTGCAAGACATGGGATATGAGGGTGTTCTGAGCCCCCATGTGTGCTGCGGAGACCATGATTTCCTATTCGGAGTACAGACGGGTGAGGCTGGGAAATGAATAATGAGTAACTTCTGCCACAGGCCACTGGGGTGACTCAAAAGTCACCCCTGAGTTGGACTTGAGCCTTGTCATCGACACTCTGCCAACCATTAGGGACTCCAAGAAGTAAGCTTGAATCTGATTCTGAACCAAATGATCACAGGGTCAGTGAAACACATTCTAAAAATGTATCCCAGCTTAGCCAAATGGCTCATTGACAGTCAGGGTTTTCTTACAGTATGATTGTGTCTCCTCATCAAGGCTGTGGATTGAATGAATATGAGAGGAACACACACAAACATGACAGGTTCTCCACAGGCAAGCCTGCACGCAAGCCCTCTACCCCAACACTGCCTACCCATTCTCCACCCCTAGACTTCCTGTCCAAGGGCAGTCAGTACATGTTTTCTTCACACACACACAAAAGTGAAAATGTCTGTGAACAAAAGCACTGGCAAGAAAGGCTTCCAAGAGAACAGAGATAAGGTAGCTAGGCAGAAATTCCAGTGATGCCACCAGTCACGTGACCTTGAAGTTAACCTCCTTAAATCTTAGTCTTCTTGAATAAAAAAAATCTGAGCTCTAAGAACACATGCCTCAAGAACCTTGTGTAGTGAGCCCTGCGACTCAAAACCCTGGCACTTGGTCCACACAGGGCAAGGCCGCTCCATGTCTGCCCCAAACGCATGTCAACTTGGTCCACACAGGGCAAGGCCACTCCATGTCTGCCCCAAACGCATGCCAACTTGGTCCACACAGGGCAAGGCCACTCCATGTGCCCCAAATGCATGCCATGCTGCAAACAGGCTCCATGAGGAGCAAGCTGGAAGTCACAGATTACAGACATCTTGAAAAAGTAGGCCTGTTGTAAGTTCATGGTAGAGCCTGGAACAAGCTTCATGGGCCTCAGAGATCTATTTACAAAACAGGTGTGCTTCGACTGCTGCTTCCAGGTAAAATGCCTACACACAGAAGATATACACTCATGTGCGATCAGCACTATAGACTGCCGGCGGCACTTGAGAGAAAGGCAGCCTCACTCTGGTGTTGGCTACATATGGCCACCTGCAGATGGCCACAAAACCAAGAGGTTGAGGGAGGCACAGCTTGCCATCTTGTATACCTCTCTGCCTTTCATATGAGGAAGGTCTTATTTCAAAGCACCATTTGGTCCCATTGTGGCCCGTGCTTCACAAACCATTGAGGTAATGTTTATTCGCTCCGCACTTTAGCAACTATTTATGAGCAGTGTTTATAAGTTCCCGTGAGCACCCGGTGGTTATTAGTGCTACGCAAACCAACAGCCGTCAACATTGGTTAATCTAGACAGAACACAGGGGTAGCTCCAACCCAGCATGTGATAGTCTGTCTCTGGGTTTATTCAAGTGTAATGCACCTTTAATGTCAACTTAGATTTTTCAGCTCCCTTCACAAGGCTCGCAGTAATTATAGTCAACAGGGAAACTGAACTCAGCCCAAGAAGAAGCCCAACAGGAAACCGTGGGGAAATTTCAAAACAAGACACAAACTCCTGTCAATTTCCAAAAACAAAAACAAAAAGGTTTAGAGAAAAGAAGTGAAACTTGCCCAGTGTGATAGAATACAAGGAATGCGAAGCCGTGTGTTGGGCGAGACTGCCAGGTCTTTTTTGGCGAAAGGATGGGTGCCATCCCGGGCTGGGACTAGCCTGGCATGAGCCCGGTCCACACTTTCTCCTCCAAGGCGAGTGTGCGAGCCAATCATCAGCTTATTTTTGGCCTCGCAGTTAATGATCTGTTGGTGCCCACTTTTCTCTTTGTCACAACAACTGGGGCTGCAGCTGAGGCACAGCTGGCCTCTCTCTCTCTCCCAGCCCTATAATTTACTTTAACAGCTTTAGGGACAAGAGGAAATGGCAGAGTGCCCTGGAGCCCCACACTTGCTTCAAAAATTAGTTCCGTACCATGCTGTATATACTCACAAGTATTTTAGGCAAACAGTGTAGGCAGGTCTGACCCATGTGAGTGTGAACACTGCTGGCTCGCAGCTGCTGGAAGGCCGGGTTGCTCTGGAGAACACGGGGGAAGTGAGATGAGCGACTGAGTCAATACGCTCTGTGTGTGTATGTGTGTGCATGTGTGTGTGTGCATGTGTGTGTGAGAGAGAGTGTATTATGTGTGTGAAAGTGGGTGTGCGCATGTGACTGTTAGCACATGTATGTGAGTGCATGTATATGTGAATATGTGAGTGCATGTTTGTGTGAGACTGTATATGTGTGAGTATGTGAGTGGTATGTGTATGTGAGTGTGTGTGAGTGTGTGTGTGTGTGTGTGTGTGTGTGTGTGTGAAGAGAGAACTATAAGCATGCTTCCTGAGTGAGTGGATATGAGTAGATTTTTCCCTGTATATCTTAGAAAGTAGGAAGATTTAAGAGTCTTTTGTTTTTCATTTACGTATTTCTAGGTAATAGTTGAATATTATAAATATATATAATGGGCAAAAGAGAGTGATCATCATTTCCATTCCCTTAAACTAATATCATTGCTCTGGGTTGAGAAACTTTGAATTAAATTCTTGTATGGTGTTTGTTTGTTTGCATGTATGTATGTGGCGCATGTGTGTGTGCATATCTATGGGATCTGTGGGGACACGTGTGGGTTTGGGTGAGCATGCAGATGTATGAGTTTGAATCTACTTCTGGAGGTCTGAAGTTGATATGAGATGCTTTGTTCGTCACCCTCCACTGTACCAAGGCCTCTTGCTGAACTTGGACCTCACCAGCTGTGGCTGTCATGGGTGGCCAGCTCACCACAGATATCCCGTCACCACCTCCTGGGGGTCGGATCACAGATGGACCACCACACCTACCTGGTCTTTCTTGGGGATCTGAACTCTGGTTCTCAGGCTTGCAGGGCAAGCATTTTACCCGCTGGCCTTCTCCCCAACCCTTCTTCTAGCTTCTACTGAAATCTATGATAAGTTGTTGGAAACCGTGGTGCTCCTTCTGTGCTGCAGGAGAAATGCACGGACTATATGTGACTATAGCAGACCATATGTGGCATTCACTGTCGCAAATCCCCCCATCTGCAGCGTGCTTCCCTCTCCCCAGACTGACTGCCAGTCTTCGGCTCGTTACACAGAGTCACCTTTTTCACACTGTAATTCTCTCCCTGTGTCTGACTTTATTCAACACAGTGTCCTCTCTATTGTCACACATGTCAAACCTTCATCCCTGTGGCTCAACGGCATTTTCCTTATCTGCCCTGCTCCTTCTACAAACGTGCATCAGTTCTGATTGCAGACCTGAAGAGGAAGAGCAACAACCCCTGCTCCTCACCCCATGTAAGCCACGCCTTAGAAACACAACTGTGGCCTCGCATTGGCTCAGCTTCTCAACCTCTTCCTGGGACTTTGAGACTGTCCCTGGAGGTGGTAGAATGGAAGGAGTTTCTGTGGGATGCAAACCCATTTCTTTCCTATGCCCATCACAGTCTCCCCACTTGTGATACCAAGTCAGCCGGTCACCTTTCCATGTATCTAACATGGAGAAGCTCTGGACTTTAGGTCCCTCACAGGCTATTTACGCTTGGGAACAAAGACAAGGAAGGCAGGAGCTGTGTCCTTGTTGGAGCGGAGAAATGAGGCAGTGCCCAGGTAGCTAGAAAGGCTGTAGCAGTGGGAGGGAGCTCCCTGTCGTGGCAACTGATCTGGAACCAATTAGGAGCCATAGTTCTGGGCAGGTATGTGAGGGTAACTAGTGGAAGGGTGGCTGAGGGAGTGAGACCCTCCTCTAGAGTGGACAGCACCTTCCCTCAGCAGCCCAGACAGAAAGGGGTTTCAGGGGAAAGCAGTGCGGCTATGGGGTGCACACCTATACTCCTGGCTTGTGTGTGCATCTGCTCCATTCTTGCTGCCCCAGCCATCCACCTTTGCTAGTATCCGAACCCTGCTTCTCCAGTCTCCCAACAGGATCTGAAGGCCTGTGGCTCTCCAGGAGTCTTCCAGGCCTTCATGAACTGAGCAATTACTGGGCCCTCTCCAGCATGCAGACAGCCGCTGTCGAGCTACCTACCCAATATCATGTGAGCTGAGCTCATAAATCCCCTTTGTAATACATATTTGTCTATCAGTTCTGCCCCTGTAGAGAACCCTGGCTAGCACACTGACCCAGGAGATTTTCAAGAACCAAGGGGCTGTCACTGTCACAGGTAGTGTAGTGCAGTTTTCCTCCTATGTTTCCTTTTCCATAGGCAGTGGCTGGTGGCTTTGGACTTGGACCTTCAGGGGAAGGTGTTGTGAGGAGGCCCCTCGTAGTGGGACAATGAGTAGCAGGTCACTTGACAAGCGTTCCTGGTCCAGAAGGGTGGGAGGGTAAGGGCACCAGGAACTTCACTGCAGCTCTGGGAGCTCATGGTTCCTTGTGTGTTCTTGGCACTGGAGACTGGGTGGCAGCACGGCACAGGGCATCAGACAATAGAGCCTGAGGCAGCTCATCCAGTCACTGGTCACTCCTCAGTCACAACTGTCAAGGCAAATTCTGCCTCCTTTGGAACATTTCTGTGTTAACCCCTTCATTTCCTATAGCCTACATAGATGCCCTATTTTTCCTTTTAAAATGTTTGCCTCTGACTTCGGACCTTCACATGGCCATCATAGTGCTCCCACAGCCATCATAGTGCTCCCACGGCCATCATAGTGCTCCCACGGCCATCATAGTGCTCTTACGGCCATCATAGTGCTCCCACAGCCATCATAGTACTCCCATGACCATCACAGTGCTCCCGTGTCCATCACAATGCTCCCATGGCCACCACAGTGCTCCCACAGCCATCACCCATGCCTCACTGATCCCACCCTTCTCATTTCTCTTTCTTAACTCACTTGAAACTCCTCTTTGGGGCTCACCAAGGATACCCACATCACTTAACTTATCAGGCCATCTTTGATTCTCAGTTTACATACTGGCAACCTTTAGGTGAGATGATGTCATAATTAAATGCCGAGAATCCTGGGACCAGATGGTCGGGCTTCAAATACAGGCTCCGATGCTTGTGAGCTATAGAGTTGGGTAAGATTGTTTACTTCTGGGCTTTGCTTCTCATCTGCAAAACAGGTGCCGGGGAAGAAAAAACTCCCAGGAAACTGATAGGGTTGCAGCGAATCAGGGTGTTGAGGTCTCAGAACAGTGACTAGCCTGCCAGAAACACTGGCAGTTCCAATAGTACTAATTAAAAAATTCAGTCGCTTTTAATTCCTTTGACTTCCAGGATACCTGATCCACGTAATTTCCTGTCTGCTACTCCTTGGGCTCCTTCACTGGGCATCATTTCCTCAGTCCTAATTTACTGAGGTTGCATCTGATCCCATGCCTTTATGCACCATCAATGTCATGCTGGAGGTTCCAACCCAAACTGGAAGCTGTGTAGAAATTGCTTCCTTGATATCTAGATCCCCAGATATCTGAGAATGCTCAGATTCAGCCTTTCTTCCTGTCCCGATAGCCACTGGGGTCCTCTCACTTTAACAGGGGTTTCTGCCCAAATCTTTCTCCAGAGACACCCATGGGCTCTTCTTCCTCCTCCACCAAGTCTTTGCTTAGGTGCCATCCTCTCAGTGAGGTTTCTATGATTGTCTCATCTAAATTTAAAGTTCCCTCAACTCCAGCATGCCCTGCTGACCTCTCTCGCCCTGTCCTTCTCTGTGTGGCCCTTGCTAATTCTAAGTGTACCAGATATTATCTTACATAGCTGCTAGTCTGCTGTCCCGATCAGACTATCAGCTCCACGTGGAAGGAGACTTTGTTCCGCGCTGCTTAGTGCCGGTCTCCAGCCCCTCTCCTGATCCATAATTAAATGCTGGGGACATAGTTCTCAAATGAACACATGAAGCATGAGCAGATAATTAACATGGTAGCACAAAGCCTGAGGAAAGCAAGGATCCACTGCAGTCTTCCCTGTTGGAACCCACAAGACTCTCCAGTAAATGTACAGTTGACAGATCCAAAAAGGCAGACTCAGAACTCATGGGGCATCCGTTTTGCAGAGCTGCAGGAAGACTTGTCTTTTGAGAAAGTCACTGTCATAGCTGTAGAAACCTTGTGAAGCCATGATTCTTCCCTTTCGAAATGGGATTCGTTCCCAGAACACCTCAGCAGTGTGACTTCTGTGCGGGTGGCAGAATGACTTTGCTTCACTCCCCCACACTATGAGGCCTTAGAGGGATACCATTCACTCTTTGTTCTAACAGTCAAACTTATACAGAGTCAGTTCCACAAAATTACCTGCTAACAGACCACATAGAAATTTCTATAGAAGACAGGCACTGAGCAGGAAGGCAGCATGTCCCGTCTTTGCTAACAAACAAATCTAGGTGCCCCCAAAGCTGGTTATCACAAAAGAGATTAGATGAGGAGAATGGGTGAATCCAGGATTCAGGGACACTTAGTAACTTTATCTAATGGTTTGGGATGTCAGGTGCTTCCCCTTGAATGCTGGCTCTTTCTGCCACCTGTTCTGGAGTGCTGCTTTGTCAGGTTCTACCTGCCCTTTTTGTGATTTCAGTATAAATATTATCATTGTCCTTGCCTATGGAATTTTCCAACGATGTCTGTAAAAACTAGAAACCTGTGTCGCTCACGCCTTATTCTTCTCTTTCTTCTTCTTCTCGCTACTTCTTCAACTTCTTCTCCTTACGCTCCTTTTTTCTTCTCCTTATTCTTCCCCTCCTTCTTCTTCTCTGTACCCTTCCATTTCACTTTCTCCCCTTGCATGAAAAATAAAGAAAATGCAGCGCTAATATACTTGAGTTAATTTTTTTTTTACCCTCAGATCCTTACCTGCCATCTATTCTGAGCTGTAAGGCGGTGCTGAGGCTGGTACTCAAGGCCCCTCAATGCTTCCCCAACCATGGGCTTTCCAGCTAGTACCCTCAAATCAGTGACATTTAAACAAAGAAAGCATGAAACTTTGTCCTATAGAGTAGGAGGGTTAGAGGAACATTTTAATGGCTGTGCCCACCTATGGCCCTGCGGATACTTACTTGAGATTAGCAAAGACCTTACTTATAATATCAGTGCACAGAGAGTGTGCTCTAGAGTGACATGTGAGGGACAGGTCACACCCCACCTGTTGGCCTTTGCCAGGATTTATCTTGAATGCAAAGGCGGCCCAGTGGCCTTGAATGTGACAGAACCAGATGCTGGAAAGGCTGCAGCTAGAAAGGGATAGTGCTGGAGGTTGGGTCGCTGGCATCAGCCACTGAAGAAACTCAGCAGGCCACTTGGCTTCCGGCAGAGGAAAGGTAAATTCTAAAGGTTTGATGAGGCATAACTGAGGACATTTCCACATTGGCTTCTGAATTAGCAAGTGAATGATTAGGTGAAGTCCCCACTAGGAGAGGAGAGAGAAGAAGACATGGAAAGAAAAGTTTAGTGTGAACCTAAAGCCTACAAGTGTTTGAAGTTTTTGAGCCACTACATGCTCCCCCTGCCCCCATACCCCCCAACACACATAGAATTCTCCAGAAATTTACTAACGACAGACTTTAATTCTCACTCTGCTCATCCCTGTTGCCCATTGTCCTTTAAAAATCTAGCTTTTAATTCTTTGCCCAGATTTTGGTTACCTGCACGGTACACCAATAAAGCAACCATAGTTCCTCTGAGGAAGGGTGGATTCTAGGCCTGACAAAGGGCATGTCAGAGGAGCCTGAAGTGTGCCAGAGTTCCAGAAAGCACTCAGAAACACACTCAACAAGGGACACATACATCATAGAAGGCTCCCAATGGTTGAAGCTCAGACACTGTGAATAAGTAAATAAGTAACCCAGTGTGGCCTTTAACCCGTAATATAAAATAATAACCCATCAGAGTTGGAAGGAATCTTTAGTAATTGCTAGCATTCATCACAGATCCATAAGGGCTGTTCCAAACCTTGTCCACTCAGCCACTTAATTCTTTCCACAGCCAGATTGGTGGTGATGGGAGGGAAAGATTATTGGTTTCCCAAGTTCACACAGCTCATCTGGCTACAGAACACACATGGTTAAGTAAAGAATTACCTGACATTGATGCTTTGGTACCAGTTTCTTCCACTGAGGCAGTCAGCCTGGTCATCACAGATAGGGTGCTCCCAGTGTCATAGCACAGCCTGGTCATCATGGATAGGGTGCTCCTGGTATCATAAACACAGCCTTGTCATCACGGGTAGGGTGCTGGTAGGGTGCTCCTGGTGTCATAGCACAGCCTGGTCATCACAGGTAGGGTGCTCCTGGTATCATAAGCACAGCTTGGTCATCACAGGTGGGGTGCTCCCAGTGTCATAGCACAGTCTGGTCATCACAGGTGGGGTGCTCCCCGGGTGATAGCACAGCCTGGTCATCATAAGTGGGGTGTTCCCAGTGTCATAGCACAGCCTGGTCATCACAGGTGGGGTGCTCCCAGTGTCATAGCACAGCCTGGTCATCACAGTGGGGTGCTCCTAGGTGTGATAGCACCATTTATTGTTGGCTGGCATGGGTCAGAAAGGTCTCTCTGGTCAGGTCGTTTAGTGCTTTTGTTCTCTACTTACTATTTTAATTGCTGTTTGACAGTTTCATACATTTACATAATATATTTTGGACTTTTAAAAGGGGCAGACACTCACATCTGTTTATATGTGGAGGTCAGAAAATAACTGTCCTGTCTGTAGGAGTCCAGACTGTACTCTCCTTCCTCTGTGTAGGTTCTGGGAGTCAAACTTAGGATGACAGACTTGGCAAGCAAGCACCTTTATCCACCATGCCATCTGCCTGCTCTTTAAAATCAACATAATCCTCTCTGTCTTGAGCAGCCCACTGATTGGCTGGGGGAGCCTAAGTTGGAGTCAGGTTGTCTCTGTGTTGGGAAAGAACCACCGTTTCCTGTGGTGGTCCTGAAATTGCCCCAGGGACACAGCTTTCTCATCACTGGTCTTTCCAACAGCAAAGCTTTGCCCCTCTTCACATGGCCTTGTCTATCCTATTCACGTGTGCTTTAAGAAAGTAAAACTCACCGTATTGGTACAAGCCATGCAGCCAGAGGCAGGAAAACTGGCAGGAATTTTAGGCTCTCCTGGTGAGAGTCCCAAACACATATATAGATATGGGGATAATTAATAATGGGCCTTTAAAAAATGTTCGTGGAACTGCAGTAGGCACACTACTGAGAAATGCTGGAGATTCCCGAGGACAATGACAACCCAGCCATTGTAAGAACAACAGAGTTCTTCTGCTTCTAAGGTCTGGGGTAAATGCTTCTCCTGGAGTCAGATGTAGTTACGTGAAAGGCTGGTCAAACAACTGAGAGAGCCAGTGTTAACGTCCAGAAGTGACCGTGTCCAGTGAGGAGAGGACTCACGCTCAGAGCCCGAAGGACCTGTCTCCAGACAGCAGCTAGAGTCAGAGTTCAGGAGGGGCTGCTGAGATCCACAGCCTCGCAAGGCGTGGCTCTGATGCTCCTCTTGGTGACTGACATGTTTCTGCTCCAACAGTACAAACTTTACAAACCACCACCAGCAAAACACAGCAAAGTTTTCCAAATGGAAACTCGCTTCATTGAGAATCACAACTGAATTCTTAAAAGCAGTGCAGAAGGTAATCTGTGTAATGATTTGTCTCTGCCAGCTATGGCTCAGGTATGATCTGGCTATGTCCCTGGACGCCTTGTAACCAGGATGGCCGTCCTAATAGATCTCAGAGCCCTTAGAGAATGGAGCCAAGTGAAAGGTGGTTAGGTCATAGGGCCTCCACTTTCAGAAAGGATCAATGGTGATCTGAGAGTGAGTTCTCAGGAAAGTGGGAGGTCATAAAAGAGAAAGTTGGACCGATGAATCTCTCTGCCTTGCGTCTCACCCTGTAATCTCTTGTGTATACTCTACAATGTCACGGCGTTTGTTATGAGTCCAGGGCCTGACAGTTGTTCTTGAGTCTCCCAAACTGTGAGTGAAATAAACTTCTTTTCTTTATAAAGTTTCCAGTCTGGAGTATTCTGCGATAGTAACAGAAAACTGGTAGGAAAACTCAAGGGTTGTTGTTGTTGGTTTTGTATTTCCTCCTTTTAATGAAGATGAGAATGTAGCTAGATGATAAGGAACATGGTCTGTCTCTGGAGTCATACTAACAAGGATGCTAACTCGAGTCTTCTCCTTAGGAGGTTCTTACCCCAGGTAAGCTCTGGAAAGAGCTCTAGTTCCCACACTCCTTGAGGCTAAGGTGAGAGACAACAGCAGCCTGTCTGTCATAGGATCAGGAATTCGGGAGTTCAGGGAGGGCAGGAAGTTAACCTGACACATCTGTGGGGCTCCGTAGCACAAACAAATCTAAGTGTCCAAGGAAAGGCTGGAGTCTTTGCCATCCTGGGTGGGTTAAGAATTTAAAGTTCAGACGGACAGTGGTGGCACACTTGGGAGGTAGAGGCAGGTGGATCTCTGTGAGTTCAAGGCCAGCCTGATCTATGAGAGCTAGTTCCAGGACAGGCTCTAAAGCTACAGAGAAACCCTGTCTCGAAAAAACCAAAAAAAATAAAAATAAAAAATAAAAAAATAAAAGAATTAAAGCTCAATACTGGATGGCTTTTTAACTTAACTCTCTCTAAAGCAAAGCAAAACAAATATGAGTAGGACTCATGGGTACTAGTGAGATTTTTTATTTTCACCAAAGAAAAGAAAATGCTGGGCAGATGTCTGCTTGGTGATATGGGAAACTTATTGATTCAAAACCTAATAATGGTACCCTTTCTTAGCTAGTGGCTGAGGGAATGAAAGGTTCTGTGAACTCAGTTTTAAGTGGGACCTGGGCACCCCACCCCCCAAGAGACTTTAAGTGGCCTGGGCTCCCACCCGTGCAGAGGGTGTGTGCCTGGATGGCCCCAGCATGTCTTCCCCAACACTCAGGGTACTCACTCCCCACTTGAGTAAAAGGGAATTCTGGCTTTCTTTAAGAAGGACCTCACCTCACTGGCTCTTGCAATCTGTCCGATTCAGGACAAACTCCTCACGTCTCAGCTCCTGGCCTGACAGCTGGACATGGTGAGGGCAGCATTGTATGACAGGTGTGGTGGCTGAAGTCGTTCATCTGCCACTTCCTGACCCCAGACAGTAATCAGCAAGAGCAAGCCTCCTTCCACATCAGGTCTGTGAGATGTGCCTCTATGGCTGCTACTTCCGGCTTGGGAATGGGACCGCTGACACTTGCAAAGACTTACAGATCATCTAAGCTCAGATATATGATGCAGAGTTGAGCTCTTCCAGGTTTAGCCGACTTCATAGGGAGCACAGAAAGTCAAGGATATTTCTGGAGGCTACAGTGCATGGTGGCCCTCAACAAACATACACAGAATGTGAGGACTGCTTCCGTGTGTCAGTTTGACTAGGCTATGGTACCCATTTGTGTAGTTAAACACCAATCTTAGGGAAGGGACTTCTTAGATTCATTTAATATTTACAACCAGGGGACTTTGAGTGAAGTGGACTGCACTTCATAGCATGGGTAGGCCTTATTCAATTAAAGTATTGGAGCACAGAGGACAAAGTTTCCTGAGGAAGGAGGGATTTGGTCTCCAGACTGAAACATGGAAGCCCTACCCAAGTTTATAACTTGCCTGACACAGCCTGCAGTTTTAAATCCAAGACTTCAATCTCAATTCTTATTTGAATGTCCATATGGTCCAACCTTTTGGTTTGCCAGTCCCCTCTATCACACAACTAGTTCATTCAAATAAACCTCTTTCCTGTGTTTTCTCTCTCTGACAGAAGTCAGACTAAAAGAGAAACGGAAGAATGATAGATGATAATAGGATAGACAGACCCTGGATAGACGGGGGACTGACAGATTAAGAGATAGGTCAAATGTAATGGATGATAGAAGTTTTACTAGGAACAAATATATGGGTAGATATACAGGGCAGAGAAATGATAGGTGGATAATGGTGCATGGACAGATAATATAAAATGACAGGTACATAAATGATAAATATAGATTATAAATAGAAAATTATAGAGACATGGTGATAGATAGATAGATAGATAGATAGATAGATAGATAGATAGATAGATAGATAGATAAGTGGGTGGGTAAGCATTTCACGAGCAAATGAATGGATGCAGCCGCAGCCACTCTGGACCACCTTCAGCACATACTGTGGTGGCACTGGGACTTCACTAATAGGTGAAGAACAAACATAAACCCAGACTTGAGATTCATCTTCATGGGCATGGCATTTAAAGCCAAGCAGATATGCCATGCCTCACAGAAGAGCATTTAGGGACAGATGTGAAATTGTCTCAGGAGACAGAGCTGCTCAGAGAAGAAATGGCGGGAGGAGACAGAGGAGGGCCAAGGAGTCTCATAGACAGAAGGCTGATGGGGACAAAGTGCCAGGAAAGGCAGGCCAGCTCTCTCTCCCTGTTTCAGTGTGATAAGACACATGTAACACAATGCACACTTCCTTTGCCCCCAGTTCATCTCTTTTTGTGTGACTGGACATGTGTGCATAAATGCACTCATGAGGGAAGGAGAGGTCAATGCTAGCTAACTTTCTCAGTCTTTCTCCACTTTGTGCTTTGAGGCAGAGTCTCTCTGGCTGAGCCCAGAGCTTTCTTACTGGCTAGACACACTGGTCAGTAAGTTCTAGGACTCCTTCCGTCTCTGCCCCATAGGACTGGGTTATAGACATGTGCCACCATGCGTGGACTGCAATCATGAACTCACAGCAACTGCTCATGCCTGCACTGAGTCTCCACAAGAAAGGCTCATCAACAGTCAGGCACGGATGGAGGAGGACCCACCTCCTCACTGCTGAGTTACCTGCTATTGATATTTTGAGGGGGGGGAGTTATTGCTTTCAGTGGTGTACCCACTGATGAACCTTCTGGGTTCTGATGGACAATCTCAACCCAATGACCACACAGATGATCTCAGTTAAACTAAATGGGTCATAAAATGAAGACCTTAAGCCATTGAATCTGGGAAAGGAACTGGTAGAGATGGGGACGTATGAGGGAGATAGACAGGATAAGAGGCTGGGAGTATTAGAATATATTACACATGTGTATGAACTTGCCAAAGAACAAGATTAATCCATTAAAAAAAAAGTAACGATCCCAAAATGGGTTCAGGCATCACTAGAAAAAGTGCAGGTACAGTCCGGAGGTAGACTAACCAGGGGTCAGGTCCATAACAGCTCACCTGTTCTTCTGTCTGGTCTGAAAAAAGGAAATCTTCCTGAAGCAAAATGATGCCAAAGGAGAGGAAGTATGTTTCTTCTGACAAGGTGTAATCCCAAGCTACCTACAAACAACAGTGTAGCCCGAGCCACATGAGCTGAAAACCAGACATTTTGAAACATAGATGACAAACCTCAGTTGGCGAGGTTTGTTTCTGGAAGAATATGCCCTTGATTCAGTCTCAAAAGAGTGCCCACAGTAAATTTCCGTGTAACTTGAGCTCACACATATTCTTCTTTCTCTCTTTCTCTCTCACTCTCTATCTATCTTACACACACACACACACACACACACACACACACACACACACACACACAAGCAATCCGTGTTCTGAAGCAGACAAGGGTAGAAAAACAGGAGCTGCGTTAGCCTGGGATTGTCTTGGTCTTAATTATGACATGCTTCCCTCACAACCTGTACTAATGCACTTGCCAGCCGAGCCCCTTCATCTGCACATCCCATGCACATATACTCCTCTCCCAAAACTGCACTTAGCAACCATAGGACCCCCTGGGCCTCCCCCCACCTCAGGCTGAACATACCCCATCTCTAAACAATACGTTTCCTCCCTCCTTGTAACAACTGAATTTAGAGAGTTTCTATTCAAATGTACTCCCAATATATCCAGGCATGAAGAACAGAAGGGCCAATCTGGCCTGAACTGGTTTTGAGTGCATGTACAAATTATATCTTCAAGTGAACTTTTAGAGAGAATACATATTTACCAGCTTGTGCCTATGCATAATTGGGCGTGCATATTATTAAAATTAGGAGCATTTTATGGGAAGGGATGAGGCAGTAGGAAAAATTAAATTTGCCCTAATCTATTAATCAAAATAGAGAACCACCCAAGCTATACCTCGACAGCTCGTAAAACCCCAAAAGGAAGCCCCAGATAATTATGCACCCTTCAGTACCCTCACTCCAGTGGTCCACTGTTAATCCTGAGTAACACCCTTTATACTCTGTACTGTTGCTTCAGTCTGAATAGTGTTCTCTTATGAAACTGTGTGAGTCCCTGTTTTCAGGGGGGATTAGAGGTCAAAATCAGGAAACTCTTGAACTAGACCCGACGAACTGGTAGCATCGTCACGTATGCTACACATGACATCTGTCTTCCGAGTCTGGCTTAGGTTTCACTTCGCATAACGTTTCCCAGTCCCATCTATTTTCCTTCAGATGCCATAATTTCATTTTTCTTTGTGGCTGCATAAAAAATACATTGTGTGTATGGATCATGTCTTAATCTGTTCATCTGTTGACGGACAGCTAGGCTGGTTCCATTCCTGCCTATTTGTGAACAGTTCAGCGATGACCATGCGTGTGCCAGTACCTCTGTGTTGACTTTGGGTCCATGCACAAGGGTGGTATAGCTGTGTCATATGGCAGTTCTAATTTTAGATTTTTAAGAAACCTACACACTGATTTCCATAGTGACTGCACAGGTTTATATTCCTTCCAGCAGTGATTAAGGGTTCCTTTTCCCCCAATTGTCGGCCAGCATTTGCAGCCTTTTTTTTATGACAGCCACTCTGACTTGAGTGGGGTGAACTCCAGGAACAGATTTAATTCACATTCCTCTGGTGACTAAAGGTGTTTGGGTACTTTTTGATATATTTATTTGTCTTGAATTTCTTCTTCTAAAGCTATTCAGTTCAGTTTTTCTTATTTTTTGAGCATTATTATGTTTAATTCTTGCAAATCTTTATAATTCTAGATATTAATTTTCTGAATTATATTAGGTTTAGTTCTGGGTATTTTGAAGCTCTTATAAATGTTATTTTTCCCTTGATTTATTTCTTAGTTGGTGTAGGAGGTCCTTCTGTATTTGTGTTGCTTTCATTGGTTGACTAAAGAAACTACCTTGGCCTTTTGATAGGGCAGCACTTAGATAGGCGGGGAAGACAGAACAGAATGCTAGGATGAAGGGCAGAGTGGCAGATGCCATGGTTCTCCTGTCTGAGACGGACGTTGGTTAGAATCTTTCCCGGTAAACCACAACCTCGTGGTGTTACACAGATTGGTAGAAATGGGTTAGATCAGGATGTGAGAGTTGGCTAAGAAGAGGCTAGATATAATGGCAGTAATTTAATTAATACAATTTCTGTGTGGTTATTTCGGGTGTAAGCTAGCCGGGCTGGGCGGAACAAGGAGCCCGCTCCTTACTACACCTAGTAACTATATTACTGATATCAAGGAAAGTTGCTGATATCTTGCTGGTTTTGTCCCTGCTACTTTGCTGGAAGGATTCATCAGGCCTTCGGTCTTCTGGAGGGGTCTTTACTATCCTTTAAGCAAAGGCCTGTGTTGTCTGCAGGTAGGGATGGTTTGACGTCCTCTCCTGTTTGCACCCACATTGCTCTCCTGTCTTGCTGAGCTTGCTAAGACTCTGAGCACAAGGCTGAGGCTGAGTAAGATTGGAGACCGTGAACTCCCATGTCTTATTCCAGGCTTTCCAGGCAAGGAACTCAATTTTGTCCCATTTACCAAAAAGTTGGCTCTAGGTTTGTCACATAAATCTTTTATCGTATTGATGTTGCTACTTCTGTCCCTAGTTTCCTCAGGGTTTGAGGTGTTGCGCTTTGTCAGAGGTCTTTTCTGTATCAGTTGATATGATCATGTGACTTCTTCTCATGAGCATGACAATTACTGATGTGTGTACATAGACCATGCTTGCATCCCTGGAAATAAGCAAATTTGGCCATGATATATTACCTTTTAAATGTGTTCTTGAATTCCATGTGCAATGATTTTATTGCCAATATTTGCATCTGCTTTGATCCATTCTCCTGACTGTTTCCACCATGGTGTGAACTTTTCTCTCTAAGATCTGCATTAAACTCATCTCCTTGACTGTATCTTCACCCAGGTCATTGGTTATTTTTAGTCAAAAACTTGAAATCTTTTTCTGGAATTCTGCCTACTCCAGGGTCTTTGAGACAGGTGGTTGAGGGTCCTATTGTCTTACCTTCTCAAGGCTCTTGAGTTTCTATGCTGCAATTTTAACATATGTTAGTGTGATTATGTCGTGTGTCTGTATGTGTGTGTATTTGTGTGTACCTGTGTGTGAACATGGTGTTTAACCTTGTGTGGAGGTGTGTGTGCATGTGTTGAAGAGAATTTTCTCCCTGAACAGTTTATTCCTGAAGGTTCAGTCTCCACAGCCACTCAAGAATGACAAACTCCTTCTGGAAGCAACCTCTCTTTGCCCTGCACCCTAATATTTTCTGTTTGTGCCTGTCAAGGATCCATGCATTTCCTCTGTGGACTTCTGGGGCACCTCCTCACTTTGGAAAAGAATCTACTTTTTCTTATTCTGAGTCTTCCCTTCACTAGTTCACAGAGAGACAGCTGCCAGTCCCGCATCTTCTCTGCAAGTCTTTTCAGAAAAGTATTTTCAATTATCCAAATGAAAGCTATTCTGATTGAAAACACAAGGTCCATAAGTGTATTGAATAGATGCTTATCAGAGTGGAGGTGGAATTAGGGAAGTAGAAAATGATGAGGGGGCTTAGGCTCTCTTATTTTCTGGTGACATCCTGGGGGCGTTGCTGGCTGGGAGGCAGCTGTCTTCACTGCTAGTTAGTCCTTAGATAATGAACAACTTACCTGAAATACACCCTTCAAATACAAACCAACCCAAGGCACATACTCCCGGCCACTTCCTGTATCTTGTGCTCTCAAACCAAATCAATAATTTCCTGATCTAAATCTATCCAGGGAAATGTTCCAGACAACCAAGAACAGGCCCTGTGCCATAGATACCACTTAATTATTCAAATGAGCCAGTCCTCAGCCATCTTCATGTCTCTGTCTTAACTCCTCCGTGGAAACTCTGGAGCCTTTGGGGGGTATGCTTCCCTTCACTGGCACTCTTCCCTCTGGGCCAACTCTGTTTCCACTTTGATGTGACCCCATGGTCTGCAGGACCTCTCATTTCCATGCCACTGTGAGTGAGAAGAGATGTTCGGTCCATGGCATCAGCCAGGCAGCCCTAGGAACTAACATCTTACAAGCTTATTTTGACACAAGCCCCAAGATAGAGGAAATTGGAATGAAAAGCCTGAAGGAAAAATATCCTTAAATTCATAACAAGAAGAAAAACTGAAGACAAATGAACAGACACAAAGAGAAAATAGTTGTAAACATTCTAAAGTATTAAAAGACCATAATACTGGCGTTCAAAGTTCAAAACATACAGAGAAACTGCCAGTATCAGTGATGAATTAAGCTACTGAGATGCTGAGAGAATACGATCAGCACCGGAATTACACACACAGGGTAATCATTACATTAGGAAGTGAACCACTCAGTGCTGGGTGAGATAAGTTTGTATAAGTTGTTGGTCAAGGCAACCTCAAAGGCCCCCCGAAACAATAGGCTAGTGTGATTCTGCTATTTTTTCCTCTGTGTTGGTTTAGATAAAATGTCCCCTCCATAACCTCAGGCATTTGCATACTTTGTCCCTAGTTAGAGCTGTTTGGGAAGGCTTGGAGGTTTGGTTTGTTGGGAAGAAGTGTGTCACTAGGAGTGAGGTGCATGTTTTTAAAACCCAGCCCCATCCCTAGGGTGCTCTCCTGCTTGGTGCATGTGGTTCAAACCTCGACTTTCTGCTTCTGCCGCCACATCTGCTGCTTTTGGCCACGCTCTACCCTCTGGAACTGCGAGCACAGCTAAAGCCCGGTGTTACATCACAGCAACACCCTCCTTCCTCCTTTCACTGTCTTCTTGGTTCCCTTCCTTTTTATTCCCTTCACTTTTTCTTTGCCTTTTTTTAGCCACAAAGCATGTAATCTCTGAGCGCATGCTATACTTTAGGTGATATTTTACAGTTTCTTAACTGTTTATGAAGACATCAGAACTATTAATTAAGAAAAGATTAAAGAATAAACATCAAAGACAGTTTCTAATTAAGTAGAAGGGAGATGGATGCAGTAATATGCTCAGTCTCCAAAACAGAAGGTAGTGGAAGTCAAGACAAAGGAAAATAAGGTGTAAGATGGTAGCTAAAACCCCAATGGGTCAGTAATTTCTAAATATACTAAGAGAAAAATAGTCAGTTAAAAGATAAGTTTCTAGGTGAGTTTTTTAACTTCAACACTCTTGGGCTTTGACATACTACAGATGTCACCAATGATGTCAAATAATTCAGGTCACCAAAAGGTTCCATTAACTTCAGTCTTGCAAGAATCCTAAAATAAAATTATTAAGCAAGAAATTGACAAAAATGTGAGGATCACATCTGCCAACATCAACAAATTTTCACACATTTCTCTCAGCAAAATAATAGATGAATCAAATTAAAAATAAATAGCAAGAAATATGTAGAGTCGGGCAACATGACTGATGAGCAAGGATCCAACTGAGAGGAAACTTTTACTCTGAAGTACACGTGAATCACTTCAACTTGGGACCACACCCTGGCAAGTCTCAAACTTATCAGAGAGCGGATATTATCCTGATCAGTCTCTTCAACCACAGCGAGATTAAGGTTAAATGCCAATCAAGAGTTTTAGGCTTGGCCCACCCACCCGTAATCCCAGCACCAAGATGACTGGGGCAGAAGGATCGTGAGCTCAGCGGACAGCTAAGCTATATGGCGAGACTCCATCTCAAACATCCAAAGTGAAAGAAAGGAAGGGGCAGATGGGGGAAGAAGGGAGAAACCGGGCTAAGACAACTGCCCATACTGCTGTATTAGCAGGTTAAAGGAGAAATTTTATAGAAGCATTTGAAGAGATTTTTTTAAAGTAGCACTGAATAAAGCCCAATGTCAAGTAGGAGTAGGAAGAACACACTGGCGACAAATCCTGGGCTCCCTTTAAGTCCCCTGAAGAATGTGCCCTACATATATGGTGGAGATGAGAAAAAGTGTTTGCCATGATTCTGTCAAGTCACGGCCTGTCATTGAAATCTTACTGAGAAATAAACACGGAGATGACAGGCAAAGGAACCAGGGCGAACTTCATCCATCAAATGTTGCCACTTAGAAAACGTACAGGAAAGCAGTTAAATTGAAA
The DNA here is from genome assembly GCA_028555095.1 of Dicrostonyx torquatus. Classification (NCBI taxonomy): domain Eukaryota; kingdom Metazoa; phylum Chordata; class Mammalia; order Rodentia; family Cricetidae; genus Dicrostonyx; species Dicrostonyx torquatus. The sequence continues at coordinate 5,223,036 of JAQHUG010000124.1, forward strand.
AATAGTGACGGGCATAAAAAGAGAAAGCCCAGGGCCTGCCTCCAGCTGCAGGAGAGGCAAAGCCTGGGAAGCCTGAGAAGGGCTCTGCTTACAGCTACAAACACGCATGGCAAGAGAAGAGCTCAGGGAACGTCCCGCACACTACAGGCCTACAGCTTTCGTGGGGCGGGGGACCCATAGAAGAGACAGGGAAGGTGGAGTCAGTGAAGAGCACCTGAACCACAAAATGTGGTTCCTCTTTCAATGGAGTGCTATTTGGCCTTTAAAAAGAAGAAAGCATTCCTACCTACAGCCTATGGACAAACCTGGAGGGCCTTGTGTTAAGAGAAATAAGGGAGGCATAGGCACAGAAGCTAGGCCTTCTAGAAGCGTAGTGGAAATGGTGCTTCCCTTCAGCGTGAGTGGTTAGAGGGACAGGGTGGCCAGGTTGGTAATGGTGGGTATTGTGGGAATTCATTTCACCAGTAGTTTTGGGGTACCAGTCTTAGCGCGAGGCTTCTGAGTGCAGACGTGCTCTTTTATAAGGAAAAGGAGGGTCTCTCTCACTTTTCTGGGGAGGTCAGAGCAGAGACAAGCCTTGTGGTTGTTCAATCCCCAGAACCCACATAAAGGCAGAGTGAGAGAACCGACTGCACAAAACCATGGTCTGAGCCCGTGTCCATATTCCTGCTCACGTCATGCGCTCACCCAAGTAACAGTAATAACAATAAGAGGAGGAGGATATAATGGCATTTATCAATTTAAATTTAAAAAGGAATGAATAGAAATTAGTCAAGCAGAGAGTAACGGGAAGAGAGAACATTCTAGATTTAAAAGCGAACAGTCAAGTTTTGTGGGATGGTGCATTTGAAGGGTTAACGTAGAAGCCTAGACCATAGATTCCTGATGTATGTCAGGAATAAATACTAATACATAAAAGTACAAAGAGAAAGGCTTGTTTAAGGATGTATTCACGAGGTCCGCGAGACGGCGATCACACACAGGTCTGGTGGCCTGTGTGCAGCCATATAAAGGTGGGAGGAGAAAACAGAATGACTCTGCCAAGTTGTCGTGTGCACACACTTGCAGAATCACAGGCGTGTATGTACACACACATGCACATACCATGACAATAAAATTTCAAGTATCTATAAAAGACTTTCTTAGGGCCGGGCAGTGGTGGCGCATGCCTTTAATCCCAGCACTCGGGAGGCAGAGGCAGGCGGATCTCTGTGAGTTCGAGACCAACCTGGTCTACAAGAGCTAGTTCCAGGACAGGCTCCAAAGCCACAGAGAAACCCTGTCTCGAAAAACCAAAAAAAAAAAAAAAAAAAAAAAAGACTTTCTTAAAAGAATGTCTTCATGAAAATGGAAACAAAAGAGATGGCGGCATTAATTTCCCAGAAGGAAGAGTAAGCAGCTGAACTGTCAAACGTGTGCAAACTCTAATCCACCGCTACTTGGTATCCGCTTCAAAAAGTCAAGTTTGAGAAGCAAAGCATCAGGAGGGATAATGTGGAAATGGCCCCTGAGGATTAATGTGATGTCGAATATTTGCTAATTTGCCGCAGAATACAGCTGTTGACTAGCTGGGGTATTCCAAATGTGTGTCTGAGAACGTTAAGGGGACCCACTGGAGGCATAGAGAGAGAATACTTAAAGTCTTAGGGTAGAATAATGGTAAAGTAAGGGGTGGGGAGAATGAGTCGAAAGTCAGGACAGATTGCTCAGTATAAAATGACAGAAAGGAAGCCCAGTATGTGGGGATTTGTAGTCAAAAAAAAATATATTGGGCAGTTACTAATAAAAAATGGTCAGCTTTGTTTTACTTTTAAACAGCACTTTTGCAATAACTAGAAAAATGGAAATTGCTCCTAGCCTTTTGACCCAGCAATTACACTTACATATGTGCAAATGGGAGCGTGTCCAAGAATGTTAATTACCGCATTGTTTGTACTAGCAAACCTATGGGAGGCCATTGAAATGCCCATCAACAGAGGCCCTGATTAGGACCTGGGTTTGTTCACACAGTGGAATGCCATTCTGCAATTAAAATGAATGAGCGAGGCGGAGCGGCATCTATCAACACACGCTAATTTCCAGAACACCAATTGGGAAAATTTGGTTGGAGAGGAACACAGAGGAAACCACGCCATTTGGGAATATTCTCAGCGACAGCGCACACCATTTTAAAGCTTGTTCAGAAAGAGAAGGCACCCAAAAGCCCATGTGGAAACACAAATAAGTTTGATGATGGTTTTCTTATGAAGATGAAGGCAAGCAGGAGACAATGAAGTATACACAGAGCCATCAATTTTCCAAAAACAACCCCTGCATGCGACTGTGTGAACACTGTTGGGGAAGGTGCCCTATCTGCGAAAGTTTACTCTTATTTAGCGCTACTTACTTAGTGGCAGGACCATTTACTAGACTTTCGGGCATGCCTTAAAATTTTTATAATGAGAAAATAATCAACAAACTAATGCCATGAAAACTTAAGTTTACCAGAAGCTTTATACTTATTACTGATAGAAGGGAGTAAAAAGTATTGACATTGCCAGGCGCTGTAATATAATTATGAGCCAGAATGGTTGGTGCCCTCGGGAGGGTGGTAAAGTGTGGAAAGCAATATGATACAATAGGTGTGGTAATGTGATATTAAAAGTGGGCTAGCTAGCACGGAGTGCTTTGACAAAATTTGGCTGGCAAGATGTAACGGTATCTGCTGCTGAACCTGACAGTAGTTGAGTAGCCTAAATGGTGGAAGGACAGAACCAGCGCCCAGAACTGTGCTCTGATCTCCACGGTTCTGATTTGGCATTTGTCCCCCAACCTCACGTGTGTGTGCACACACACTGAATTAATGTAATTTAACTGTAAAACATCTGAAATGGAGAACATTTAAATTATTGATGATTAAATGGAAAACGCCAAGTAGAAAGGAAACCTAGAATTAAATATCTACCAAACCTTCCACATTCCAGGTCTGGAGAATTCATCAAAAACCCTCCTCTAATACTGAGAAAGCTCACTGTGAGTAAGACTGCGAAGGACGACCAAGGGTGCATAGCCATTGTTTTTTTTAAATTTGAAATTCTGCAGGCGTGTAGATTGAGATATATGGTAAGAGGGGGAAAGGTAAAGAAAATCAAAGGCATTAATAATAAATGATGCTGTGGCTTGTCCACAGAGACCTAAATAGCCAATGAATCAAAGAAAAAGCTCCGCAGAAGAAAAGTGGGGCAGAGAAAAGAGGCAACGCTCCCCATAAATTATAAAACAGTTTCCAACTACAGGCTTAGCATTTTCGCTCATCAAAACCCATCCTGTACAATCCTATTTCTGCCAAGCAACTAGCCAAGTGTCTGGCCCTGTGTGAGGAGGATGTGGGGCACCAGCTGCCATGCCTCCTGACTCTCTCTTGCTCACGGTGCTCACCGACATCCTCATGCAAGATGATGAAGCCTGGAGTTGGCGGTTTGTTGGAATCCGTTGTACTCCGATTACATCAGACCTCAGACCTATGCTCACTCAACACCAGATCTAATGTAGGTATTTCTGCCATTGAAAAGCCCAACAGCAATGTACATTCCAAATGGATCTGTCATTAGGAAATATGCTCTGCAGGCGACTTGATGACTGCTAATTATCTCACGCTGTGTGTCCTGGTTTATTTTGTGTTGCTATAACGAAATACCTGAGGCCGGGTAACCTCTCAAAGAAAGGGATTTTATTTAGCCCAGCATTCTAGACGCAGGGAAGTTCAAAGTGAGGTAACTTCATGAGATGAAAGCAGGGCTGCCTTATGGGTGGTGATGGCTCTGTGGCAGGATGGCATAAGAGGGGACAGCGGATCCATGTGCAAAACCAAGTAGGAAAGCAAAGAAGCAGAAAGACAGGCTGGCAACACTGACCTAATGCTTGTTCGTAAGCAACTTCTAATTTGTTTTTTATCTTTTCTTTCTTTTTTTTCTTTCTGAGACAAGGTTTCTCTGTATATTTGGTGCCTGTCCTTGAACTCATTCTGTAGCCCAGGCTAGCCTCGAACTCACAGAGATCTGCCTGCCTCTTCCTCCCAAGTGCTGGATGGCATGTGCCACCACCGCCCGGCTTCAATTTCTAAATATTTGAATAATTATTTTTTACTTTAAAAACTTGCAAATAAATTAAAACATCGCTGACCTTATTTAACTGTTGCCCTTCTCAAGAACTAACAGTGCAAGGAGCGCCAATCCAGGCAGACACCTGCAATCCTTGAAGTCAGGAAGTGGAGAGAGGAGGGGTCGCTGTGAGTCCGAGGCCAGCCTGGGCTACAGAGTTCTAGGACAGCCAGGAGTATGTTGCAAGACCCAGTCAGTCTCAAAGGCCAAACACAAAGGAAGTTCATTTAGTAATCACTTTACAGAGTCGGTATATTGCTCCGAGAGCAATGCTATCAGCCTGAACCCCAAACAGTCACAGTGACCCAGAACCTAACTTCCACTGTCCTGGCACGTTTGGGTTCTCCAGCACACCCTCCATGGTGATCGCCACCCCAGTGCGTGCGCTCCTTCTTTTCTGCCTTGAGATTCTCAAGGACAGCACAGCACTGGTATCCTTTAAGGTTTTTCTTGTTGCTCCAGTAAAAGGTGTGCCTTGTGGGGTAGTTAGAGAAACGTTCTGCTAGGAGAACATCTGTAGTAACCTACATTGGAGACATTCTTTACCATATATCCATTGACTTCGGTCCTCCACATATTCCCAGGGAACCTCTAGGGCATAGCAATAAAGCTCACTGAGATGTCACTGGGCTTCTACTTTCATAAATATTACTCTCAAATTTCTTTGCCTACTAGACATGTTTATTTATTAAACCATGTTTGGAATTGCTTTTAAAAGTCCCTTTAGGGGGCTCATTTGTTAAGAGTGCTCCCTAGCCGGGTGGTGGTGGCACACCCCTTTAATCCCAGCACTCAGGAGGCAGAGGCAGGCGGATCTTTGTGAGTTCGAGACCAACCTAGTTCCAGGACAGGCTCCAAAGCTACAGAGAAACCCTGTCTCGGGGGAAAAAAAAAACAAAAAACAAAAACGAGTGCTCCCTGCTCTCACAGAGGACCTGAATTCAGTTTCCAGCACCCACATCCAGTGGCTCACAAAAACCTCTAGCTGTAGTTCAGTGTAGCCAATGCTCTCTGGCCTCAGCAGACACCAGAACTCACATGGTACACATTAACTCATGGCACAACACACACACACAAACTAAAATAAGTAAATTAATGCCTCAAGGTTTAAAAGCAGACACCATAGGGATAAGATGGGCTACCCATTTTTAACGGCCCACCACAATGACAATCCACTGTTAGAGGTGAAACCATCTCAACCCTCTGCCTTGACTTGGCATACTGGAGTAAGAATTTTTCCAAATAATGAGTTCAGTGTTACTTGCAGCCTTGTTGACTTGATTTGGGGACTGACAAGCTAAAACTACCAATTCAAAAAAATATGTATTGGCATCAAAGACTGATGGCATTCTAGAACCTAATCTTAGGGACTGTCTAGTCAAACATCTCATTTCACAGTCAAAGGAACTGAGGCCCCTAGAGATCAGAGCTTTGCAGAGTTTTTGTTTGTTTCCCTTTTTTTTTTTAAATTGAAAATAGATTCTTCTCTGTGTCATACATCCTGACCACAGTTTCCCCTCCTCCATTCCTCCCAGCTCCCAGGGCACCACTCCTTTCCCCCAGAGAGAACAGAGCTGTGTTACCACCTTTTCTTCTGTGTGGCAGAGAGAAAGGGCAGAGCTCCCAGCCCAAGCTCTATCTCATGCCCCTGAACTTAGCTCGCTATTGCATCACAGCTGCTTCTGCTGTCCTTTAACATGGAGTTCTGTGGACGAATCTTAAAGGTGCCGGGTTTATTTAGTGAGTTGACGCGACTCTATCCATCTCCAGTGATGCATAAGGCTAAAAGCATTCCTGTATTGATCAGGAAAATTAAAACAGTATATCCAATCTTTAAGCCTGAGAAACATTTTTTTTTAAACAAAGGCCTCAAAGAGGGATAAAGATGAGTAAGGGGAAAATACTGTCTATAGTGTGGCTGAACAAAACAGAGGTCAGTAATTCAGATCAACTACATGACAATATATGGGGGAATTTCAACAGCTTCAAAGGGCTATTTGTATAGTATATAAATGAGAGGATACACGCGCACATTCACACACACACATGTACAAACACACTTGCACACACAAACATGAACACACACACATACTCACAGACACACCCATGAAGAAAACTTTGTACCAAATAACATAGTTAAAATGTGAGCAAAAAGCATGAAAATGCATTCGACCAGCTATCCTGCGCAAAAGGCTCAACATCCAAGAAAGTCACTCTCATCCAGGAAATGCAAAGTAAAATTACAGCAAGGTACCACCTTAAGACAATTAGGATGTTATCATTAAAAACTGCAAAATAACAAGGATGTGGAGAAGCTGAAGCCATTGCACACCACTTTTTAAACAATATTTTCTAGGCATGCTTTTTTAATTTATTTTTTACTGTATGCACATTGGTGTTGTACCATGGGTGTTCAGTCCCCTGGAACTAGAATTACAGACAGTTATGAGCTACCATGTGGATGCTGAGAATTGAACCCAGGTCCTCTGGAAGAACAACCAGGGCTCTTAACCAGTGAGCCACTTGCCAGCCCCGCACACCACTTCCATTACACAGTGATTCCACAGCCACGGTGGGAGTCAGGTTGGTGATCCCACAGAAACAGGTACGTTAGTATAAGACCCGGCAGTTCTGCTTCTAGATGCAGATTCAAAGAAGGTGAAAACCAGAGCCCAGGTACTGCTGGACCACCTGCACAGTAGCACTATTCATAATAGGCAGAGCATGGATATACCTGTCAACAGACGCATGGATCCATAAACACATCACACATGTGTGATGGAATAGTATTGTATGGAGTTTAGGGAAAGGCTTTGAAATATGTATTATGACACAATGAACCACATAAGCATTATGCTTACAAGACAGGTCAGCACAACAAGAAACAGTATACTATCTGAGTCCACTTGTTTGCAGTCCTTAGAGTAGCTGGACCCATAAAGACAGAAAGTGGAGTATGGTTGCCATGAGCAGGCAAAGGGGGAAGGAGAGTGGTTCAGTGTGTCCAGCGTTTCCATTCGGGAGGATGCAAACATTCTGGAGATGGGCCGAGATGGGTGTATGACACTGTGAATGTACTTCCTGCCTCTGAACTACATACTTTATGCTGGTTGAAGTGCTCAAAAGCTTTGTTTCCTCCACCAAGAAAACAGTTCCTGGTGGAAGAAGAAACAACACAGAGTCCAAGGTCTCTATACGAATGCAATGAAAGAGAGAAGCAACCATTGGCATGGGTTCCCCTGAGTGTCTTCTCCTCACCTCAGCTCCCCCACCTGTCTTGCTGCTTTGGGGTTCCATCTCTGTATGTAGAATCCATCTCTTAGCTATGACCAAGTCTCCGCCACAAAATGGACAGTCTTTGGGAAAGAGCACATGGCAGACACTCTGGAACATTCCAAAGCATCTCATCCATAGCTGATACTTTCAATAGGTTGTTTTCAAATGCGTCATTCCCAACAAAGGCTCCCTCCAGAAGCTAGCTTTCTAGACGTAGTGGGAGCAGTTCATAGTCTTTCGCCCTGGGTGTGGCTAGTTCTCCCGCCCGCATCACAGCTGAGTCTCCACTGTGAACTATGTATTGCAGGGAGCTACGTGCATTCTCATCACTGATTTCAGCACTCCTGAACATTTGTCGCTTTTCATGGAGCATCCAAGAACAGAGGATACTTCCCCTCCCACCCAGGCTGTGGAACAACTACTTAGGAATGCATACCATAAAACAGCAAAATTACAATTAACACTCAGACTAGAGGAAACTCAACGAGAATGAAGTGGGACAGCAAATTTCCCGTATAGAGCCCATAGGCCCCATTGATGAGAATACATAATCACAAAGGGATTTTACAATAATGAACTTAATCCCACCCTGGAAGAGGCTAAAATTCATCTCAGCACCCATATTTAAACTAGTCCCCTCCCTTGGGCCTTTGCATAGAGGATCCGGAAAAACAGTAAGCCACACTTTAAAGTCCTCACGGTTGACACTGTAGGTCCTCCCAGCCTTTTTTAATGGCATTGTTCATGTACATGATACTCCTGTTTTGTCACAACCCAGTTTGATGAGTTTCATTGTGAGCCAGGCCAAACACTGTTGCCCAAAGCAAAAGGCCTGACCTGAATCCCATGGCCTCGAGTTCATATCAATGTCTTTTACTTGTTGTTCAGGAGATTTTGAATAAGCCTCCATGATAGCAAGAAAGACACATGTTCTGTATTCCTTCCAAAATCTTATTTTCCTCTTCTGTCTCCTTTGAGGTAGCTCCTCATCCCTAGGTGGACAAGCATCCAAGTGCACAGTAAATGCACAGAAAAGTGCACAGAAAAATGCAGACAGGCTGATTTAGTGACAGAGATAAATCTCAAACCCGACGCAAGACTCTTTTTTCTTTCTTTCTTTCTTTCTTTCTTTCTTTCTTTCTTATTATATTTTTTTAAACACATGATTCACTGGATTTTTACAATAGGCCATGGGGCCAGGAGTCAGCGTTTCCATTGGCTCCCATCCAGGGTGTGCCCGCCCTGGTACTTTTTCCAGTAGTTACTTAGAACCAGTTTTGTCTCTTTTCCAAGAATCTCTTTCTTCTGCCAGAAGAAAGGACAACGTTAGCAGCACAGGAATTAGCCAGCTCAGGCCTCCGGGTAACTCTTGCTGTTGCCTGAATTCACGACTGTTCACACCTGCTCCAGCAGGACAGACAACATGTGGAAACTCAAACTTACAACCTTGGGGAGTATACCTAAGTCATTGTCCATCTTTGAAACACATCGGCAAAGTTTTTATTTCTCTCTGCATTTTTAAATTTAGTTTTTAAGTTTTGTGTAGATGTGTGTGTGTGTACATGCTGTATGCACATGTGTATACACATGTTTACACATGTGGAAGCCAGATGTCAATGTATGCTGTCTTCCTTGAATTCTCTCCACCTTATTTTTTGAGGCAGAATCTCTTTCTTTCACCTAGTGTGCAACTTACAGGCTGGCTAGACTGACTGGCCAGGAAGCGCCTTGGGTCTGCCAGCCCAGCACTGGGGTTAAAGATATGTGCCACTGAGCATATTTTAAAAATGTGACTGTGGGGATCTGAACCCATGCTTGTACAGCAAGTATTTAACCCACTGCACCGTCTTCCCAGACCCAACATATTTATGACTATAGCCCGATTCTTCTAGAACAATCCAACAAGAAGTTAGAATGGCCATGGGTTTCCCAGGGCAGTGCTTGCCTACCAAGTCATCCAGTTAGCAGAAAAATATAAAATACATCACATGAGCAGGTTAAGTGATAAACACGAACACAAAAATGGGGTAACATGTCACCCCATTCCTGTGTACACAAAAAGAAAATGATGCAGATGGTTTTGATTTGTGCTATCAGATTCTTATCTTTATCTTCGAGGATTCTTAGCACAACTTAATTTGGCAGAACTGAGAATAAGTTGATTTTCAACCTCTTCAATCTCAGTGGTAAGGAGGGTAAAGCCTACTTGCAAGTTATCAGAAATATCTGTGTATTGTGAATAATATATGGCATGCCAAGGCCGTGGCACTTAAATAGCTGAGGTTCATTCAAGATTGTTTTAGAATAAGCGGCAATGACTGGGGGTAGTAAGCTCAGCCCATAACCTTATGTGACCTCTCAGATCTGTGACAGATACCAGCAAAGGCTGTCTACGGAAGGATTCATTGGCTCAGAGAAAGAAGGCGCAGTCCATCATGGTGAAGATGACATGGCAGCAAGAGTGTTGGCTGCCGGCTCACTTCTGGGGAGATCAAAAAGCAGAGGAAGAGGAAGTCTGAGCTCAGCTGACTTCCTGCCTGTTTATTCAGTTGGGAATCCCAGCCTGTGGAATGCTGTTCCCCACTTTCAAGGAATAATTCTGGAAGTATATTCTTCAATAATTCTGGAAGTAACCTCCAACTACACCCAAAGATGTTCCTCATCAATGCCCTGGGGATGTCTTAATCCAACAAAGCTGGTGATCAGAATTAACACAAGCCTGTCCTCCAGGATAGTCAGGGAATGAAGCCATATGAGCAGGTTGACAGTGGAGATCATTGTCTATGGTGCTGACCAAAAAGAGAATTATAGCCCCTCAGGCATTCTGATAGTTCTAATGGGCTAAAACATTTAACTCTCTCGGAGTCCAGATTGTCCCAAGCTGTGCTGAAATGACTCACCAAAGAACAATCTTTTAGGGGTTCAGCTTCACTTACAGACTATGGACTGCACCTTGAGTGAGTTGCAGATTTTCATGGCTTCTAGAAACTGTTCCTCCCTCCTTCCAACACCTGCCTTTATTTCTGACCTCGCTCCTCATCCTCTAGCTCCTCTTCATCTCTTTACAGCAGTCTTCTTGCCTGCCCTGTTTAAAGGACTATCTCGCCTTATTCTGATTGTTCTTTGAGCACCTTCTTTGCTAGATCCCTGTTGTCGGAGGTTTCTGCCTTCCTGGTGCCACAATAAACACACAGAAACTATATTATTTGCAATACTGTTTGGTCAATAGCTTAAGCATATTTCTAGCTTGCTCTTATATCCTAAACTAACCCATCTCCATTAATCTGTATATCGCCATGTGGTTGTGGCTTACCTGGTAAAGTTCTGTCTGGCGTCTGTCTCTGGCAGGGCTACATGACTTCTCCCTGACTCTGCCTTCTTTCTCCCAGCATTCAGTTTAGTCCCCCACTCTGCCCCCCATGCCTAGCTCTATTCTACCCTATCACTGGCCAAAGCAGCTTCCTTATTCATTAACCAATAAAAGCAACACATAAACAGAAGGACCTCCCACACCAGACTCGCTTCTCTTTTACCTTACATCTTCTCTATCCCAATCCCAAAAGTAGCCCCTGAGCTTGTCTGAAATGCTGGCCAGCTTCCTAGGATGAACTCTCTTGGGTAGCCCTTAACAGAGCACATGGTGTAATTACCCTCTCCGGTGTCCGTCAAGAAGCTTTTCTAACTGGGCTATAAGGAACCCAGGGCAGGGACTCTGTTTATAAAGTGGCCCCAGCACTCCACAGTAGGGTGTCTGCTGAGAAGGGCTGCTCAGCAGTTTGATTTCTGTGTGAGTATCCTAGAGCGTGTCACACCAGCTTTAGTGGACTAGGTCAACACAGTTAACACAGCACAGATGAGACTGCTGCTGGGAGAGCATGGCCTGCAATTTACAGTAACCATTGTTTCATAAGTAGAGATATACCATAAAGTGACAATAAAATGCAGGCAACAGCAATGAGCTAAACCAGGACATACAAAGGTACTTCCACCCAGTCTTACTTCCTGTACATAACTGTATCGTTTTACTGTTATACAACTGGTACTGTAGTAGGTGTGCTTGAAAAAGGAGGAATGCTACACATTTAAACTACTGCATCACTAGGCAACGGGCATTTTCCGGTTCCATGATAACCTGGTGGCACAACATGTGGTCCATCATTGGCTGATGGACAGCGCATCACTGCACAACTTGGAGTTCATTGAACGTGGAAGGCTGCAGGCACAGGCTGAGACAATTCTGATCTTCCATGTGCCCTCTTCTGTCTGCTGAGGTGCTGATGCACAGAGACACAGTACCACAGGTAAGCCTTTGTGCGTGTGACTCCCCAGAACTACTCACCTCACAAGCTCTGGTGAAGATGCTGAGCAACTCTGGGGCAGCCGCAGAATCAGACATGAGATTTTCAGATGTCTTCCTATTTACCTGAACAGTTTAAGGAAGAAGAACCCAAGCAAACACATGCCAGGTTCTGCCCAAAACCTCTTGACTCCACGGGTAGGGTGAGGGTTAAACAGAAACACAGGAACCTTTGCCATTTCCAAAGCAGGCGAGCCACACTTCCCAGCTCCTATGGTGAGAGTACACAGATGTGGCCAGAATGACAGATGTGCTGTGCCAAGGATGAGAGGAAGAGGCCTCAGCACAGGAAGGATTTCACAACTGTACATGAGACAGATTGAAAATTCACATAGACAAAATCCATATTAAGTTTTTAATCTAGTACAGGCTCAATAAAGAATGGCTTGGTGGGCAGCCAGTGGCCTAGTGTTTAGGGGGTGAGGCTTGTCTATGTGCACTAGATCCTATGTTCAATCCCTAGCTAGCATAGCCAAACAAACAAAAACCCATAATGGTCATCATATATGGTCCACAAACTCTACCAAGGAATCAAGCATTAACTTTAGAGACCAGCATATTGTTATAATTAAAATGTACCCCTTTTCAAAATCAGCTGCAAATCAGGGACCTCTAGGCACACAGTCAATGCCGCTTCATCTTCCATTTGGCCTCCACCAGACTGTAAATCTGTGCCTGGGTTCTTGTATCTTTTGGCTTTGTACCTGTTTTGCTTCCTCTTAGCAGTAATTCCACTCTCTCTTTCTCTGATCAATAGATTCCAGAGTAAGTGTGACCTTAGCCTGGTCCACCCTACAACTGTTTTCCTTTAAAGCTCTTATCCTTAAGCATCTTAAATTGACACAAGATCATAAGATGTCCCCGCAAATTTCTCAGTACTCTTGTGTTTAATGGGAGTGTGATAGAGAGTCGCCGTAGGGTGTTCTGTCCCAGTGGGAACTTAAAACCTCTTGGTGACTTATTGGGACAGTAGGAAGAATTGAGGCAGGAAACACATATTTCTCCAGGTTGGCTTCCAGCACACCTTCCTGGCCCCAAGGAAAGTGGCATCCTCACTTGTGCTAAGTCTTCTTAGTAAACATGATTCAGGGAGGCTAATAAAATTAGCTAGGAGATATCAAACTCATATTAAAAGTATCTTATTTGGACATAGTATGTCATTACAAGGAATCACTGTTCTCTAATTTCAATTATGTGTTTTGTCCATGTGCACATAAATACACACACCCTCTCTCTCCTTCTGGAGCAAAGTGAAGATGTGAAGTCAGTGGCCTTCTTAGAGGAAAGTGGGGAGGGAGATGCTGGTGTTGACCTGAAGATCGTTCTAGCTTGGCCACCTGGCCCTCTGCCTCATAAGTATTCATTCAGTTTGATTCCATCCTCTTCTGTCAAGTTCTCACATTAGGCCACAGTAACTGTTCCTCACAGTGACTCCAACCCTCCAGCTTCACAGAACCCAAACCATGTGGTGACCGATAAAGCAAGGACATGGTGGTCACCTGACCCTCTGTGAGGAGGGATTCCCAGAACAGTTCAGTGTGGAACCCAGAGGCTCAGCTCATCTGCTCTTATTGAAAGGATGGGCATTCTGCTCCTGCCCAGAGAAAGGAAGTAGTCAGAAGGACTTCATCAGACCATCTTGGAGTCTGTGCTGACTCGAATGGTGGGAGAATGCTCTGTACCCCAGAGAACGCTACTACAAATCAACCAACTCCCTCATTTGGCCCCAGAAAGCTTGTGTAAGATTTCCTCATTCCATTCAAATTCATGAATATGTACCAAACGAGGTACTGGGTACCAGGGAGGTGAGGTATCGCAAACTCTGAATCACGGGTGCTCATGTCTAACGAGAAAAAAAATGGTTTGTTGTGGGGAAGGCCGCTTGTTTGTTCCTAGCTGCTCAGCCCTGAAATAATCACACAGAAACTATATTATTTGCAGTAATGTTTGGCCAATAGCTTAAGCTATTTCTGGCTAACTCTTATATCCTAAACTAACCCATCTCCATTAATCTTTGTATCACTACGTGGCTGTGGCTTACCGGCAAGGTAAGTAGCTACTTGACTTCGTCTGACTCCGCCTTCTTTCTCCAAGCATTCAGTTTTGTTTTTCCCACCTACCTCTATTCTGCTCTGCACAGGCCCAAGACAGTTTCTTTATTAACCAATGGTATTCACAGCATACAGAGGGAAATTCCACATCAATGGTTAACAAGGAGACTCTCACAACAAGAGTGATCTGTGTTCTAAGATGTGTATAGGATAGCTAATACCAGGCATTACCTAGGCACAGGAAGCGAGAAAAGAGAAAAAATATTTGAGTGACTCAATAAGCAAAGAATAGAATGCTAAGAGACTAGCAGCGGGAGAGGAGAGAGTTCTGGGCACAGGTGGTGTGCATGCTGCCTGTTGGGCTACTGCGCAGTGACTGGTTACTGAGCCCACCAATTTACAGAGACAACATGGATATCTTGGCTCTGTTTTAGATGTTCCTGTCCCAGATAATTACTTTTAGGTCTGCAGTGACTCCATCTCATGGCAAGGAAGGAAAAGAAAAGAGAACTAGGCCAATAATGCAGAGATCCCTTTGAGGATCACCCTCCATCTACACACACACACACACACACACACACACACACACACACACACACACACACAACTTAGAGCCTTCCATTCAACTCCATCTCTTTTTTTAACCTTTTCTTCTCTCTTACTTTTGAGACTGTGATACAATTACATCATTTCCCCTTTTTTTTCCCTCCCTCTAAACCCTCACATATACACTTTTTATTCTCTTTCAAATTCATGGACTCTTTATTCATCAATTGTTATAACATGTATATTCATATATATTCTTAACTGTAACTTGCTCAGTCTGTATAATGCATTTGTATGCATGTCTTCAGTGCCGACCAAATGGTACTGGATAATCAATTGCCATGCTCTTCCCTCGGGAGGACTATTTCTCTCACTCTCAGCAATCCTCAGTCACCTGTAGTCCTTTGTGTAGGGTTAAGGCCTCTTGGTCTTTCTCCTGTCCACTATTGGTGCTGTCCTTTTTCAGCTCATGCTTTGCACCATATTGTATGCAAGACTTCATGGGTGTAGCTTCTGATATTACTAGGAGACACAGTCTCACAACAAGCTCCTCAGTACTCTGGCTCTTAGCATCTTTCTTCTCCCTCTTCCTCAATATTCCCTGAGCCTTAGGTGCAGCACTTGTTCTGTGATTGTACCCATTAGGACTGAGCTCCACAACTCTTCATTTTGGTTGGTTATGGTTCTCTGTAATGGCCTCCCTCTGTTGCAAAGAGAAGTTTCCTTGATGAGAGGTGAAGACTAGACTCCCCTGTAGGTATAAAGACAAATGTTTATATTATTGTTGGAGATTATGAGGGTTTAATAAGGTATTATAGGTTCTCCTACAAGATGTATGTCTTCACTAACCCTGTGTAGTTGGCTAGGTTTCCAGTACCAGGCATGATCTCACCTCCTTGGGTCCAATCAGAGAGCTGTTGGTTACCACCAAGGTATGCATGGCACTATTTCACTCTTAGGGTTATTGTGCCATGCTGGTTATTGATGTGGTTCCTAGGCCTCATATCTGGGTAGGACTGCTGGTTGCTTCCCTTCTTTGGACGCTTGCATTGTGCCTTTTTGGTGCCACAAAAGCTAGTTCTCAGTTCCATATCAGGGTCCTCTGGGTCCTGCATCCAAAGTGCATTGTCTTCAACCTGAAGAAGTTACTCTGGAGGGCAACAAGAACAATAGCAATAGACTGTAAGTTTGGGGGGTCTCTTGGACAATCCTGACCAACAACTCAGAAGAGGGCTTCTCATGCCTGATGCTGGGGTTTTGTTAGATGGTCTTTGGCTCTTAGAGGGAGTCTTGACAGCCCAGATGAAAAAAAAATCATATTATATATACACTTTGATGTATTATAAGTTTTTGTTTTGGGTAGATAGCTAAGAGTTCAATTCCTTATCACTTTTCAGCCACTATTGATATTATTTTACACTCCTTCTGCATTTATCTCCCTCCCCTCTCTGTAATTACAGCCCTCACCAATGTTTCCCATGTCTCCAGTAAAATCACATGTACCCTGCTATTCTGCTCACTATTGCTCCCCAACCTACTTCCCTGGAGTCCTCTAGAGCCCGTCCCCCATACTTCTTCCCTCCAGCTTCATATTCTCATCCTCCTCTTCTTCTCCTTCCTCCTTTGTTCTGTTTTTGTTTGTTTATAACTTACTTAATCTAATTAGCGACACCTGTATGTCCATGGGTATAGAGCTATCCACTGGAGCATGGACAATTTATCAGTATTTAAATATCCTTACTAATAAACAAATGTTAGAATCTGCTTTTGCTCATAGACATTTTAATAGAACGAGATAATTTGACAGCATATCTATAGAAAAACTTACAGGATAGCAGTGTTAGCTCAGGGGTGGGGGTGTTTAGTGTGCAAAACATCTGGTTCAATCCATAGCAAGAAGAACCAAAGGGAAATGGATAAAATCGAATATAGCATAGGAGTTCTGAATTTTTAAAGTTTTTCCTGTAAGATTATAGATATTGGAAATTAATGATGGGACCGTACAGCAACTTTGAAGAAGCAGACATGGTAACACTGTAGACTCTTCTGAAGACCAGCATGTTGCAGTTTCCTGTTTGCTGAAGTCTCACGGTTCTCAGCAACACTCTGCCATTTACGGCAGGAGACATCAGCCTTTTCCTCACTCCCATGCTTCAGAGTCTAATGGCTTTGCTGCCGTTAGAACAGGCATTTAGCTCCTAGCTTCTGACCGCTCACGTCTGGCATATCAAAATACAATTTGTGCTTCTATTTTGAAGTTCATTCTATAGCTTTACTAGTTTTAGAAGGTCCTTTTAATTAACACTGTAAATTCCTCGGTTTTGTGGCCTATAACTGTGTCATCTGGAAATAAGTACTCTTTTTTTTCCGAACTGAGCTCTTTGTCTCTTTCCCTGAGCACTTTGCTCATGTCTTGTCTGTTGTTTTGGTTTGCTTTGTCTGAGTTGAAGTTCTAGGACAATGTCACAGGATGACAAAAATCAATCCATTTCTGCCTTGTTCCATGTCTTAGGAAGGAAGGGGTTCATGATTAGGAGCAATGTTTGCTGTGAGCTCTTCGCAGACATCCTTATAGAACCAGGAATGCTCCTTATTATCCTATGAAAAGCTTGAGTCTTTCCCACTAAAACTCTTACCACGTACTTTTGAAATATCAACCAAGCTCATTATATGACTTCTCTTTTGTTCTAGTAACATGAAAAATCACACTGATTGATTAATTTTAAATATTACACCAATTGTCCTGAGAGGAACCACCTTACTCTGTGATTTGTCACGACTCATATTCCTTTAAAACAGTCCTGCCTTCGCCTTGCTCAGATTTGCGGGAATGTCCATATTCGTCTATGTCTGTAACCCTGGCTGGTTGGCAGTTTGATCATTTGGCATCGGTAAGGGCTGGATCACTGAGGCTCCGCTGGCCTTACCCTAGACAGTGTGTGCTCCTGTGTCTCCTTAGGCTGTGCAAGACAAGAAAGATTTCCTAGTGGATCACTTCTAGGATGTACATGTCACTATCTCTGTCACCAGAAGACATCTCACGTGCTTAAGGGTTTTTCTTTAAATCATTTCTCAAACCCTAATATTGATGGCTACTTAATGATAGTTAAGTATGATGCCAAATTAAATGAAATGTCCTTCTGAGTTTCACTTCTCCTCTCAGCCAGTCCCTGTCTAATAATTGTTTAAAGGTTACATGGCTACAAAACTACTCATACATAAATGGAATTATTTCTTATACTGACCTTGACATATCTATCTCTCATCTTCTACTTTATGTGTTTCAACCTCCAGGGACATTTTAAATATGCTTCTGATAGAAATAACTTAAATGCTTATAATTTTTAAATATAAGGAAAATGAAGCTACTATAAGTATGCAAGTCAATATATTATTCATGCTATTTTAAAATTTTTAATGAGTTTTCTTATCATCTCCTTGGAAAACTAGGATGTGTATGCACACATGTTGTAAGACTTGTGGAGAGGGGTGGAGAGAAAGGGAGGGAAGGCAATTTGAATTCCAGGTCTGCCCCAAAAGATAAGGCTGTAGAATAAGAGAAAACACACGCATGGAAAACTGTATTATGTTCATGAGGATCCTTCTGGGGTTATGGGAGGCAGACTAGAAGAACAAAGAAGGAACTGAGCATTAGAACATGAGTCCCTAGAGAAAGCACAGTGTGTCTGCACAGCTCTGAAAAGGATGTCCATAACAAAGTGTGGCTGGCAACTCAAGCCATCTTTTTACCAGTAGTCAGTCTCTGAAGGAAACAAACAGATCCACCTTATAAAGGAACATATTGTCTGCTCTTTTGGATTATGTATGACTTGACTGCATTAAACATACCTACAGCATTAAAGAACCCTGGGCCTGTGGGTGCCGAGCCCTCCTCCTCTGGTGTCTGTGTCTGCGTTGCAGGGAGTTGAATGAGCTGTTCCAGAATCTGGGCTTGTTGAATCTCACTTGAAGCCTTGGAATCCTGTGCCTCTGCCTATGTGCAGTTGCCCGCATCCCAGCTATCGTGATCCTGGGTGTCCGGGAGCTCAAATGCTGACTGCCAATCCACAATGATAAGAGGGCAGCAGCTGCTTTTGATGTCCCACCGTGGTGCATTTTCACACCTGCCAGCTTTCAACACTGCAAGCCAGGAACACAGAAGGCAGACCTTCAAACCAATAGCAAACCGTCCCAAGATTTTTGACCATGTAAGAGAATGTCAGCACAGATGCCTGTCTAGCATGAGAGCACCTGCTTTGAATCTTAAGAGACGTTGTCTTCATTTATTTTTCAAATCAGTGTGTACTCATCTCCTGTGAGTGTGTGGAAAGGCTATGCACTTTGAAAGGACATGGAAGGCTGAATGCACTGCAGACAATAGGATCGAGTTTGGAGCATCCAATCAGCATGGTCTATTTGGGTTAAGGAGCAGACAAAAATGATATTGTTTTTTCCAACACTTGAGTAAACCCCACACTATGAAGTCCCTTGGCATCATAAAAAGCACACAGAAGTGGGGTCATGGTAATCACTCATTCAGGAACAATGAGGGGCTGGAGATGAACGTGGCAACTCATAGATAGAAGAATAAGGGTTGGGACAATTTCATCTTCTTCAGGGTCCAACACTGATTCCAATGCTTTGGGGACTGGTTTACAGAGAAAGGCAGTACACCGTATGATATGCCACTACACTTAGGGGACAATTAATCGACACACACGATCTCTTAAAAATTGTTTGTCTGGCTTAGGAAAGCCAGAGCTTCCTCTCAGTTTCAAGGAGAAATTCAAATTTTGAGAAGGAAACTCCTAACTCACAGGCCGATATAATTGATGTATCTTCCCAAGATCCTTTCTCTGTCAGCCTCAGGAGAAGAGAGGGGGGCTTCCTGGGAAGTCTGAAAGAGCTAAATAAGTCAGAGGATTGACCTTACGCATCATGATGTCCCTTAGAGGACTTTTCTTGGATTGGGAAAAAGTGATTGCAACAAGAAAGCAATGTAAATGCATCCCAGAGATATGTAAGAGTGAGGAGGCAGAAAGATACAGAGTATAGCCCTTGGGGAGTCGCTTAGACCGTTCATTCCACTTCCATTACGTTCTTTTACTACAAGGCAAATCCATACATAAGAACATTAATCAAAAAAATTTCATTGAAGAGAATTTGATTTTTTCATAATATTTTTGGAAGTCCTGTTTGCATATGTGTGTATGTGTGCGTGTGTGTGTACGTGTGTGTGTGTGTGTGTGTGTGTGTGTGTGTGTGTATTATGCAACGTTGACTGGGAAGCCAGAAGAGAGTGTAGGGTGCCCTGGAGCTGGAGTTACAGCCACTCATAAACTGCTAAACATGGGCCCTGGGCACCCAGCTTGACTCTTCTGCAAGAGCAGCAGCAAGCATCCTTAGCTGCTCAGCCCCTTCTCCAGCCCAGGATCTCTCCGCAGTATTAACCTTCAGACAAATCCCTGTACTCAGAGTGCAGATCGTGAGCAGTTCATGAACGCTCTGACTTCAGTTCAGTGACTTTCCAGTTTGTCTCACAGCATCATGGGTTTAAAGATGATTAATAAGAGTTTCTGGGGAAAACAATAACGAAAAGTCTCCTTTCCTCACAACAAAAGGCTGATCTGTGTACAGGCTGTCCACCTCGAGGAGCTTAGTATTACATCGCTTAAAGTAAGAGGAAGCCAAGGTCTTGACCTTTGAAGAGGATCTTGTTGTTTACCTGTTTGTCCATTTCCAGCATTGATATCTGCTTGTACTAGCACCACTGAAAGCCTTCTATGTGGCCACTGCTCATTAGCCGTCACAGGGCATAGCTCTGTCACATCACCAAGCCACATAGCAATCACAAGTAGACAGAGAAGCACCGAAGTCCTTTCCTGCCGCTATGGGATCTGTCATGTGCCTCTGACCCCAACCAGGCTGAGGCTATTTCATATTCCAGGGCCCTGCGATCCACCTGGCCATTTCCAAATAGTTAAATGCAAAAGAGAAACACACATTAGCACAGGTCCTCACTCAAAAACTATATGCTTCGAACTTTTAAAGCATCATTCGCAGATATTTTAATTCTAATTTGCCTAATATTGTATAACATATAATGCAAGTTACTAGGATCGGAAAGGTAGGTCACGTGTGTGTATGTACATGTATGTGTTCATGTGTGTGTGCACGTGCGCAGTTGTGCGTATGTGTGTGCGCGTGTGTGCATACATGTGGGGGTATACTGAGCATCAGTCCAGCACAACAAGCTTGGAATCCTTAATAGAGAAACCAAGTCCTTCCAGAAACAGTCTAGGAGCTATTCTCCCCTCAAAGTCCTTCAAACAAAGATTAAAAGAAAAATGCCATAAAGATGTTTTTTAACATTTCCCATTCTTAAACATAACCACCCTGGTGTATTTTTAATACTATAAAACAGATAAAAGAGAGAGCAGTATTTTAAAGGGCGGAGGACTTAGTGCTAATGTAAACAAAGCTGAAGAGCTGTCCAGCCAGTCAGAAGTTATTAGCCGCGAGGAGCGTGTTTTCTTCACGGGCCTCAGCCACAGTGTGCAAAGTCCTTGCCAGTGCGCCCTGCTCCCTGCTGTGCAGCATTGCAGCATTCAGCCCTGCAGTAGAGGCAGGAAAGCGCTGGGTGGGGGTGAGTACGGGAGGGGCTTCTGCCTCTCAGAAAAGAAAACAAGGATGCTCTGCCAGGATGTCAGGTGAGAAAGAAGATGATTCTTGAAGCCTTGCTTCTTGTCCTAGCTGCAAGCACACAGGCTCTCCTAATGCACAGGTGCACACACAGGTGTGGGTATAACAACAGACATAGCTACAAGTCCTGCTCTCCTTAGGAATCAGCCCTGTTTGTCAAATGTTTTGGACTAACTGGCAGTAGACTATACCAACTCTAATTAATAATTCTAGTTCTCCCTTGCCATCATTTTTGTATTTCTTTACAGAACATCTCTAAAATTTAGATCTGAAGGGAAATGGAGGGACAAATCAGAATGAAGTATGATGTCACACACGTATGAAAATGCTGCAACGAGACCCAGTATTTTGTTTGCTAAATGAAAAAAATTGGTGAAATTAAATGTTATTTAAAATTTTCAAAAAATAGAAATTGCTTTTAAAAGATGAAACAATTTAGGATCCTTCATTATCTGCCTGAGTTTTCTTAGCAAAAGAAGAATACAGTTACTGCAAAGATGCTAAGAAACTAAGAGACACTCCCTAAGGTCACAAAGCAACATATCACTTAGACACACAGACAGTCAGCAGGAGACGTCTGAGGTGCAAGAGCTACTGCAGCCAAGAGAAGTTTCTGCTTTTATGAGTTATTAAAATTGCCATTTGTTAATGCATGCACCACTTATACTAATTAAGCCTTCGATTATGACAGATCTATATAAAATAGGGTTCATCAAAAAAACAAAACAGACAACAGTGAGAAACTCTGCTGGAAAAGGGTGGAAGTCAGGGCTAGAGTGAGTGCTGCCTGTGACTCTGTGCGGTGGGATGAAACGGCACACCCTCTAACTGTGTCTTCAGACGTCGGCGGTTTCACAGAGTTCAGACCCGACTGTACAGACCTACTGGTGACGCTCTCCTGGCATCACTCGGAAGGTTTCTGGGGTGGATTTCAAAAATGTCTTGGTATACCGCATCATTTCAGAGAGACTGCGGCAATTAGCAAAAGCAAAGAATCGGGGCGCCCAGAGTTTAAGGGTCATGGTGGCAATAAAATAGATTTCTGTACCTTCTTAGTCACATCTGACCTAGGACCCCAAACTCTACCTCAGTTTACCCATGAAGGAATAACAGCTGATTTGACCGGATAGGTCCCATGGCGTCCATGGTGTTGGACAGAACTTACCAAGGCTGCCGGCCACTCCTGTTACAGCACGTAAGCCCTGTCTTCAAGAAAAGCTGGGAGATTGTATGACCGAACCTAACTGCAACAGAAATAAACAAACTGAGTTAATGATTTGACCGGACAGAGAAGGACAAGGCAGCTTCATTTTTGAATTCCACGAGTTGGTAAGATGGTTGAAGGATAAAACACTTGCCACTGAATTTGGCAACCTGAGTTTTGCCTAGAAACTCGCATAGTAGAAGAAAAGAATTCCTGCAAGTTGTCATCTCACAGCCACATGCTTTGCCAGGGTGCACGTATGCACACACATACACACACACACACACACACACACACACACACACACACATGCACATAAACATACAATTATTCTGAGGAAGGGGGAGAAGAGAAACCAGAACTATGGGGAACGCACAGGTTACAAATGAGTCAGGAATCCTAGAGACAACCCTGGATTCAAGCTTATTTTGGAATGAGGGCTCAGAGGGGCTGGAGGGGACAAAGGAATCTTTGCAGGAAGCATGACTGCCTGAATTTCCAGAAGCGACATGAGAAGAGCCTGGTGACAATGTGATGCGGGCAGTGGGAAGGACAGAGATGTCACCGTGTGTCTTCCATTGCCTAGGTGTATACTGCAGTTACTTGGAGCAGTGTTCATTTGGGATGGGTTGAGGCCCACCAGATGGAGACTATCGGGAAAAGGTACTGAAATCCTTAACCCCTCCCTCTGCCATGTTGATGGCAAGAATATACCCGCTTGTTTAAGAACCAGGCGAAAGCAGTGTTTATGCTGTGTGTCAGAGTCGGGATAGAACACATAAAACACTCTGAAGAAGGGGAGAGGCAGTGTCCTGGTTTATAGGTTTGTAAGTGAAAAGCTGGCCAGTGGATTAGTCCCAAGCTTGCTGTGTGCTGAGAAAGCCCTCTGCAGCCATGGCTTTTGCTTTCGGCATAAGTTAAAGAGCTGTCTACCTAGCATCTGCTCCCCAGCCAGAGTGGTTTGGTCAGAGGCTTGGGGAAACAGATGTGACAAGCGCTCTCCAGCCACAGAACTATGCTCTTTTCCCAAGGGCCAAAGGGCACAGACAAAGTGGTTGCTCAGCCAGAGAAAACCTTAAGAGATCTGCTAATATGGTTCCTTGAGAGATCACTCACTGCTTGCTCTCCGTCCCCTCACCAGGGCCTATCACATGCTGGCCCTGTCCTCTGCCCCTGAGCTTTGTGCCCAGACCCCCGTTACCACGTTTACATCATCTATGATTGCTGCGTTTTCATCAATACTTGTTGGTGTTTGGCCTAGCAGGTAACACAGTCTAAGTTCCCTCTTTTCAAAAGTTCTCTATAAAAGAGACGCCGTTTAAATTTACTATTGCAATGCAGGGTTTTTGTTTAAGTGAATGTTTTGCAGAGGAAATGTTCCCCAGCTCCAACCCAAACAGACAGAGGATGGTCGCCAGCCAGGAGGAGCAGTTGGTGCCTGACACAGAATTAGATACAGGGACAAGAATGTGACCTCATTGCCCTCTCTGCTCCCTGAATATAACCATTACACAAATTCTTTTCTTGTGCAAGCTTAAGAATGTGTGATTAATGGGTTAGGGGCTTGGCTTGGTTGAAGCAGTGCTTGCCTAGCGTGCATAAAGCCCTGGGTTCGATTCCCTGCACTACAGAAACTAGGCTTGGTGGTGCTGCATACCTGTAGTGCCAGCACTCAGGAGGTGGCTGCAGGAGGATCAGAAGTTCAGTGTCATCTGTGTAGTGAACTGAAGGCCTGCCTGAAATACATGAGAATCTGGGCAACATTAGAATATGTTATGTATACTTTTCAGGGGCCCCCTAAAAGGTGGTCCTCTCAAAAATGATAGGAATACTGTCATTCAACAATCTCAAGTGACCTGGATGTAACATACTATCACAGTGTCTTCTTTGTAGTCTGCAACTACTGGCTTACTGGAGCTATGAGACGCGGGTCCTTCTTAAGGCCTCTGCTTGGAGTTTCTTATTGACGAACAAAGGGAAGGCTGAACCTCTCATTAGAATCAAACTTATAATTCAGTGTTCATGCATTTCCTCCAGCATTGTTTGGTGCTAGTGATGCATCAGGGGATTCACTAAAACCGTCACTTTGGCAAGACAAAAGCAAACACAACTTTGGCCTTAGATAAGCTGGTGAGTTGTCTCTGTGATCCCCGGCTGTGCTTACACTGGGGCAATACATTATGCATAAATAATAATCACCCAAATTAAACGTGCGGGTGCTGGAGAGCCCTTTGTCACTGTCTCTCAGTAACAACAGTAATTTGGTTAAGAAAAAAATCTATTGATATCAAATGTTCCCTGTAGGCAACTTTCAATTAGAAGGTCACACTTCAACTTTTAAATGACACATCTTGCTTTCTCTCTCCTCCCTCCCTGCACACCATGAAGTTAGCTACTCTTTGTCCACATTACTCACGGCCTTTTCTCCATTACACTTTTTAAAGAAAATTTTATTTTTGACACTTTCATTTAGGTATATGATGAATTTTTGTCCTTTGCCCTCTGTTGTATCGTCTCATCCACATTTCTCCTGATGAAACCTTTCCTTCTCCCAGCAAGTCCTCTTCTTTCATGCATGCCCCCTCCCTCCATCCTTCCTACCCTTCCTCCCTGTCCCTTCTGTGTCTGTGAGGAGAGAGAGAGTGACAAAAAGAAAGACAGACGACAGACACACAGCTCACTGAGTATAAACAGTGTTGCCTGCATGACCACGTGTGGGAGTGCATCTATTGGAGCACGGGCAACTTCTTGGTGGTTATGCCACTGAGGAAGTGCTATCCCCCTGCCTCAGCTACTGTTTATTGTAAATGGTCCCTCAGGGAGGGGCGGGGGCTCAGGGAAAGGTGAGGTCTCAGGAGCTCTTCCATCTTTGATGAAATGTTTATGGATCCAGTCTTGGGCTGGTTTTCTACAGGTAATGACAGGCGCTGTGAGCTGAGGGCAACAGCCCTGTGGTGTCCAGAAGACACTGTTCACAGATGGTGCAGCTGAGTGCTCCGCCCTTATGCTCTGCATTCTGATGAGCTTTGAGCCTTTGTATTAAACACCACCTACTACAAAAAGCTTCTCTAAGGAAGGCTGGGAGCTGCGCTAATCTATAGACATAAAAGAGTTTAGACGGCAGTTTGATACTGTGTCCATTTAGCAAAAGAATAGAGGTAGTTTCTGCCCCGAGGGCTTCTTAATTGCTCAGTCACAGATTCTTGACCAAATTACCCTACTAGATGTGAGTTCTGTCCTATGGATCAGGCAGGCCTTAAAGACAACAGGAAGAGGTTGACTACTCGCATAACCTTCTTGCCAGCATTGCATCAAGAGGTTTCTGTGGCCAGACTAGTTGCTATTACAGTTCGCAGGTCTCCAGCAGGGAGGGACAATTTGATGACTTTCTTCCTCAGTTGTCTGCATGGAGCCTTCTGTACTAGAAAGCTACCAGCAGTGAGAAAGCTGCCCCGTCGGTACCAGTTGGATTACTCCACGTCCTGTGACCCCAGTGTGCTGTGTCTTCAGCAATAGGGTCTTCCATCGAGGGCTGGTGGGCAACTGAGAGCAATGGCAACAACCTGCATTGTTTGGAGGGGTCTCTGGGACACCCCTGGCCAACAGATGGATAGGTGGTATCCCATGCCCAGCTTTGGGTTTTAAAAAATACGAATAAATTCATGGCTTATAGGAAGGGCACCCTTTATGTAAGGGCTCTCTATTTAAACTCTTAAACACTCATACTTTGAACACTTATAAAATAATGGGTCTCTTTGTAGCTCTTTCAAGCTTCCTTGGTATGGTCTATCCCTCTCCCTCTTCATTCTCCCCTCCTATCCCTCCTCCCCACCTAAGCCTCCCCCCATTACTCTCCTTCATCCCTTCATATTGTGTTCTATCATATTCCCTCCCTTAAGAACCCCCAGGTACCTTTCTAGTTTTGTAGCTTCTACAAAGACTCCAAGTTAAGTAAACAACACTAAGAACTCAAAGTTAGGATCCACATAGCATCCTCCTGAGGACCGGCACTCCACCGCCATGTACTATGACAAATAGCGCCTATGCAGAGCCAATACTGCAGATGATAGGCAATGACACTGGGTGCTGTGGCTATTCTAACAGCAGTGTCTTCATTGAACAAGGGTGTGCTGTCATGTCTAACGTCCCTGAGGCTTTACATTGTGCCCAGGAGGGATTCAGAACTCCTATGCACAGAGACATCATATCTCATCCACAAGCAGAGATGAAGACTGGGTGCAGTGCAGGTCTGTCTCAGTTGATTGTGACTGTGGTCAGCCCCATAGAAGGATTTGCCTCAGAAACTGCTCACAGCTGTAGCCTTTCCCTTGTATAAAAACAAAACAACACATAAACAGAGCCAAGACAGACTCTGGTCATGCTGGCTGAACCTAGAAGTCATTTGATCCCCAATTCATATGACATTGGGAGCTTTCTTCTTTCTTCATTCTACTAGAAAAAGAAACATTGGAACTGGAGGCCAGCAGATGTCAGCACTATGGTCACTGTCCCCCAGTCATCAGGGCAGCAGGGAAGAAGACCCTGAAGAAAAGGCAGCAGCAGGCAAGCCCCTGTGCTGGTGTTTAGGACATCAACTGGACCAGGACACTGTCCCATCAACTGGACCAGGACACTGTCCCATCAACTGGACCAGAACATTGTCCCATCAACTGGACCAGGACATTGTCCCACCAACTGGACCAGGGCACTGTCCCACCAACTGGACCAGGGCACTGTCCCATCTACTGGACCAGGGCACTGTCCCATCGACTGAACCAGGACACTGTCTCACCAACTGGACCAGGGCACTGTCCCATCAACTGGACCAGGGCACTGTCCCATCAACTGAACCAGGACACTGTCCCACCAACTAGACCAGGACACTGTCCCACCAACTAGACCAGGACACTGCCCCACCAACTGGACCAGGACACTGTCCCATCACTGGACCACACCTGTAGACACTGGTTCTAGAGTACTCTTCCCAGATGGCACTTGTATCTGAAGTGCAGCCAGGCTGGTTTATAAAGTGTTCAGAAGAATTGCTTGGTAATACAGGGCCCTGGCCCCCAGCTCAGGACTGCCCCGCCCTATTCTTGCCCAATGTGCATATGGGGCTTCTGGATTTAGCCACCTGTGTTCCAGCATGGAATTTTGAGTGAAAACGGTTATGAGATACAAGTGATTTTTAATTTTATACCAGCCATATTTTAAAGAGTAAAGACCGAATAAGTTTTAGTACTTAAAGCAATTATCATTTGATGATATAAGTAATATCAACACTACTGGCACCACAGCCTATATTCTCTAGTCACCGATTCTCTGGAGTGTGTGCCTTGCCTTTCATAGCACATGCCCATGGGAAAGCTGCATATTGCATGCATGTGTCCAGCAGCTGCTGAACTGGACATGGCGGACTTCCCACTTGCCCTCACTCTCACCCCCGGGGCACCAGAAGACTTACTGAATGAGACCATGGAACGGGTACAACAGAAAACACAGTGACTGCTGGCTCAGGCAGGACCCACACCCACACTACATCTGTTATCCTTAACTCCTGAAACTGGCCCACAGATTTTGTTAAGTTATATAGCAAAGAGGTACATTTGGGTTCATAATTCTGCTCCAAGGTCAGGAGGCCACATCAGGAAATGACCTTCTTGCTGGCTGAGTCGGGCCATCCCAGGACAAGAGAATGGCAGTCTGTGTGCCCTCTCTGGTCTCTCACCCTCTTCTTAGAAAGTCACCAGGGTTCAGTCACAGTAGCTCCGCCCTGGTGGCTTTATCAAGTCTCATCACCACCCAAAGCTCCACCTCCATACACCGCAGCCAGGATAGGTTTCTGCCCTTCCTATGTGATTGCTAAGAGTCTGGCTGGGGTGGACCACATTCACACCTCAGCACTACCTCCTCACCCTTCTTGCAAAGATTGAAAGAAATATCAAGTATGTCAGGACAGGAAGCTCCTAATGGCTTCCAAGGTCTTTTCAGGCCTTATGATGATGTAAAGGTGACAGAGATTCTGAAACCTTTTGCCAGATTGGTGTCATATAAAAAGAATTGTAATTACATGCCAAATGTACAGAGACACTCCCCTCATACAAAGCAGTCTCCATTGCAAGTTGTGTGGACTAAAGGCAGGAGGCCATTTCAAGCCACCGGGCCACAGCAACTCAACCAGGGTGAAGCAGCTCGCTCTACAGCCGATGTGGGGCTGGGCTAGTGAAGCCAACAACTGGTGTGTTGTGTTGTAACATCTTGTGTGTGACCATAGAGAAAGCACTTCTTCCTCTCAAATCACATGGTCAGCCCACACTATCAGCACTGCTATTTAACCCTTAAATAAGTAAACTAACACAGCCTCTCACAGCCAACATCATATCACCTGTTTCCAGAAAGAGCCAAAATGGCTTCAGACGAGTTGCTGATGGTTCTTTCCAATAAAACCTCTGAATTTTTAGATGGACCAGAGGGCCCCCCAATACCAGCTACCTGTCACAGTATGGTACCCATTGGGATCACCCAACACAGCTCATAGAGAAGCAGACTTAAGCTGGCCCCTATGAGCTACACATATGAACAGTGAGCATTCAATCATGGTGTCTGCCATTGGTGTGCCCATAAGCCAGCATCACGTGGGATGGGAGAGCTGGGAAAGGCTAATGCCGCACAAAGGAGAAAGGCCTGTCTGCATCGAGAGCTATCTCATCAGAGGTTTGGTGTGTGGTAGGGCACAGCAGACAGGCCAGGCTGCCCAGCAGTGACCTTGACACCCACTTAGCTCACCCACTTTGCCCTAACAACACCAGCAGGGGTTGAGGCTAGATCAGATAGCTGCCCTAGTTTGTGCGTTTGGCTTCAAGTTCATTAGCTCCTGACATGGCTGCAGCATCTTTGAGGAGCCACCTGCATCACAGCGAAGCAGCAGGAGAAAGTGCAGCCAGCCCCACGGATCTGTCCCTGGAGCTCACCAGGGTGGAGGACACCAGGATCCCAAAGGCAGGATCTGTGAACAACTGAGTCTTTTTTGTTTGTTTGTTTTTTGTTTTTCGAGACAGGGTTTCTCTGTGGCTTTGGAGCCTGTCCTGGAACTAGCTCTTGTAGACCAGGCTGGCCTTGAACTCACAGAGATCTGCCTGCCTCTGCCTCCCGAGTGCTGGGCTTAAAGGCGTGCACCACCACTGCCCGGCCCACAACTGAGTCTTTAAATCCATGAACATCCTATGACTCCATCCCAGTGGCCTCTGTGGGTGACAACACACAGTATTAAAGCCAGCCCTTTGATTCTGGGTAACTGTTTCTTTTTGTCTGCTCAGCACTGGCACTTCTAGCATCTGTGTTCATTCACTTTTTCCTCTACCAATGCATCTGAGTCTAGAGCATGAACTTCGAAGTCAGACAGGCAAGCACCACCTCAACTCCTCCCCATTCCCCTTACCTGTGCAATTTTTGAGGAATCATAAGCCACAAAGCATTTTTTAATGAAGATTTAAATGAGTTTGTACTTGTCCCAACACTGACGCAATGGTTCACAGGACACTCCACATCTGACACCGGACTCTGTTTCATTCCTACGGCCAACACCACCAGTGACATCGCTTGATATGCAACATCCCAGGAAGAAGGGGTATAAAACAAGCACACCCAAGACTGGCTTTGCCAGAGGACTCCTCATCTAGAGGTGTGTGAGCACAGTGAGGACTCACTCAGTGTGGATGCACTAGCTGACAGACAAGCTGGAGCAGCGCTAAGAGGTAATGCCAATTCCCTTGGGATTGGGGGAATGACTTGCAAAGGAAGAGGGGCTTCTAGAGCAGGTCCAGGTGATCCGAGCCTGAAGGTAAGAGACTGTCCTTCCTCAGACAGGCCCTGCTGTGCCCAGATTCCAGAGCCGCCCAGGGTTCACCCAGGACTCCAGTCTTCAGGGAACCCATGGACACTCTTCTTCCGTCTCTCTTCCCTTATCCTCTGGTCTCTCCCCTCCATGAAACCACTTCACGACAAGGCAAGAGCTTGTAAATTTCCATGGGGTGACCATGGCTGAACTGGGCAAGCATTTTGGCCATTTTAGAGAACTTAACTCTAGCAAGAAAACCAGTGACTATTTCAAATAGAAAAGCCAAGGACTCCTCAACCACAAAGGCACCATGTAGCCAACGGAACTCTGGGCTGCATAAGAGGGATTGTGCTGTCTCTGAGGCCTGGTTTGAAGTCAGGTATCTTAGACCACACTGGGTGCAGAAGAAGCAGCCCATCCATGGTGGTTCAAGTTGTCTGTTTCCAGAGAGCAAAAGTTGCTGCTAGGCTGGAAGCCTGAGATTCCCAGAGACACCCAAAGAGTAACCCCTCAGAGAGGAGAATTGAACTCACAGCCCCCAGCCCTTCCTGCCCTCAGGTGAGCTCAGGGCTTGGCTGTGGCTCTATATGAGTCCTGGAAATAGCTGTTGGCCTCTGATCCACCAGCTGGCTGCTCTGGGGAAAATGAGACAATATTCACTGTCTCTCCCTTAGTGACATGGCTGAGAAGGGAAGCCTGCAGGGCATCACGCCACAGGCACAGGGCGTGTGTAATAGGAAGCTGTACGCTCCATTGTAAAGGCCTCTTTCCTTTGTCTATTTTGTCCCCCCCAAGCCATTTGTTTCAAGATGATGATTTCGCTCTCAGAGTGAAGATGAAGTCTACAATAGTTCCGGCTCTCGTGACACTAGCAGCACAGCAGTCACAATGCTCCGATGTACAGAATCCCTTTTGTGTGGTGGCATCTGTGCCTTACTCTTTCAAAGTCCCTGACTTTGTAGGAACTTGGTAAAGCTATAAAGGCAGGGTGAAAAACCAGCTCCACCCACCCCAGCCCCTCCACTGGAGATCATTGCCCAGAACCTCTGCAGAATGCTATTTACAGCGACTTTCATCATTTGCTCACTGACTGCTCGTGGAAAGGGACAAGGTCAACAGGGAAAATGCGAGGAAGGAGGTTCTGAAGCAGAGGAGGGTCAGATCCAAAGACAGCCGATGAGTCAGAAGTGAGTGGGGAGAGAATACCCTGCTATCCCCTCTGCACAGGGAACATGTCACTCTTCCCTTCACTGAGCGCTTACGGTCCCTTGTGCAAACCTCTACTCTAGATTATAAATAGTTAGAGTCCAGGAAGCTGGCTTAGTGGATAAAGTATTTGCCACACAGGAATGAGAGCCAGAGTTCAGATCCCCAACACTCATTTAAATACTGGACAAGCCCCCTCTAACTCCAGTATACAAGAAGAGGCAGAGATGGGACGCCTGGGGCAAGCTTACCAACTAGTCTAGCCAAATTGGCAGTCTCTGGGTTCACGTAAGAGACCCTGCCATGTTCTATAAGGTGGAGAGCCATGGAGGAAGATGTGTCAACCTCTGGCCTCCACATGCACACATACATAGTGTGCACATACACCTGTAGTGCACCCACACACTTGTGAGTGTGCACACACATTTTTATACTCACACCAATCAAGCAAAATTAGACAAATAAATAAGCAATATAAATTTCGAAGGATGAATTCCAATATGGATTCTATGTCTAGTCCTCAAGTTGACAACTTCTGCAAGGGAACAGTCATTGGTTCTGGCATTCTATGGGCCTCCTGCCACCTGGATTGGGTCTCAAAGAAGGATTCCTTGAAGAGATAGATCATCAGTAGACTTGCTACTCCAGGAGCTTTGAGAAAAACCCCAAAGGAAATGAGGATGCCAATATGACTTCTAAGATCCTTTCATGTTTCTAGAAGCTCTTTTAAAAGTAATGCATTCTCACTACAGAAAATACGGAGGACATGGTGGTAGTTTGAATGTAATTGGCCCCCAGAAGCTCATAGAGAGTGATACTATTAGGTGTGGCTTTATTGGACTATGTATGGCCTTGTTGGAGGAAGGGTGTCACTGTGGGAGCGGGCTTTGAGGTTTCCTGTGCTCAAGATACCACCCAGTGTTAGAGACCATTTCCTGTTGCCTTCTGATCAAGATGTAGCCAACACCATGTCTGCCTGCATGCTGCCATGCTCCCTACCATGATGACAATGGACAGAACCTCTGAACTATAAGCTGTCACCTCAACTAAATTTTTTTATAAGAGTTGTCATGGTCTGGGCTGGAGAGATGGCTCAGAGATTAAGAACACTGGCTGCTGTTCCAGAGGTCCTGAGTTGAATTCCCAGCAATCACATGGTGGCTCACAACCATCTATAATGAGATCTGGTGTCCTCTTCTGGCCTGCAGGCATATGTGTAGGCAGAACACTGTATCATAATAATTAAATAAATATTTAAAAAAAAGAGAGTTGCTGTTGTCATGGTGTATCTTCACAGCAATAGAAACCCTGACTAAGACAGATACTAAGAGCAAGAGCAAATTGATCATATTCTTGCAAAGCAGTGTTGCTAGTATTCATTGACATTCATTTCCAAGACCTTAAAGCTTCATTTAAATTAATATTCTCTTCTACTATAATAAAACTCCTGAGTATCGGTATATTACAAAGAAAATAGGTTGATTTAACTCACAATTCTAGATATGCAAGCTCATAGTGATGCTACCAGCTCATCTCTTGTAAGGACGCAGTGTGTGTGATAGAGAAATCATGTGTAGTGCCTGGGAGTCAGAGAGTGGGTGGGGGTGGGCAGAGAGATCAGTCTTGCTGTCTTATAGCCATGTCTCCAAGAGAACTAATCAGAATCCCCTAAGAACTATATCAATCATTTCTTAGAGCACTATCCACAGTAACCTAAGGAGCCCCCCTTAAACTCCACCTCCAAAAGTCCTACCATCTCTTACCCACAGCACTCCTATAACTAAGTGGACCCCAGGAGAGGGGAGGCAGGTAAAGACAGTGCTGTGAAATGAATATGTTATATCCCATGGGCAGGACCACACTGTGAGCCTGGGAAACAGATTCTGAATATCCACGGCTATCTAGTTCCACTGATACAGGCCACACTAATAAGGGCTCCCAGCACCACTTCAGAACTGTCGCCCTCACGCCTCCCATCACTTTCCTCTACTTTCCCCTCACCAAAGCTAGAGCCCAAGGGCTCCCATCTTTCCATGAATCCAGATTTTTATTTCCACCAATTGATAAGACAGACCAATTCATAGAAAGCAGTACCTGGCAGGTAAGACTGAGCTAAACGACCCAACAGGGCTCTGTCATAGAAACAACAGGATGAGCTTTATCTAAAGAGTTGAAAATTAAGGAGTTGGTGTTCTCAGTCTATGGCTTCTGAAGTGTAGGGGTGGAGTGAGGGAAATCACCCCACTCTGGAAAGCACACAGTGAGGTAACATGCAACCAGTAGCCTCCAAACTGGGCATTTGCTGTGCAATAGGAATGAAGAAGAAAGACTCCCCTAGGTCAACACAAGCTGCTAGGCCCTTGCCAGGAAAGGGTATCCCTAGTTTAGCTAAGGAGGAAAGAAAGCAGATTGTCACCAGCTCTCCTCCTATCTGGGCTGAGCCGGATCATCACCTGTGAAACCACTGGAGGTGTTTATCTGCCACGGAGCTCCACAGGTGAGAGCCACCTGCTGCTGCAGTGGGCTTCACAGCCTCGTGGCTCTCAGCCTGATGTGTGGTTCATCATCAGCTTTCTCAAGTTGATGAGACAATTATAAAGCCTGGGAAGTAGATTCCATCTTCTTCCATTTTATTTGAACCTGCCAGGGGGATTTGTTCATTTATCTTATACTCCTTTCCTCTTTCTGAAAAGTAAAATGTCAGTTAGACTCACAGATCAAATTTCGTTCAGAACCCATGCAAAAGCCTTTTACAGTGTTCCAAACCTCTCCTGCCCTCTTTCCCCTTGAGATATTTTTGTGTGAGAGATGTTACTCCTGTAAATCCAACTCTCTAGCAACAAGGTTTTAAATGTAGTTAAAAAAAAACAGCTTGTGCTGTTTAGAAATAGACACATCTAGAAATTAGACCGTATAGACATGTGTTTGCTTCTGGGTCATTCCCCAACTCAGAAACCAGTGTTCTTATTCCTTATATTACATTCTGCTTGTGGGAGAACTATCACGTCAACCTGAGGTTCTGAAAATGATGGCAACACCAATTCTCTTCTAGCACACTCAGAGAACCATTGCAGACAACACCCAACAGGACATGTGCAGGGAGGGAGTCCAGGAAGACACAGATGGACAGCCTGTGCCTGCCTGGCAGCCTATTTATGTTCTTTTACCCATCACCTTGTGTTCTGACATTGACCTCCTCCCATTCCGTGTTTCTAAACATTTGTTTCCCTGGAGATCAACAACCATAATAATGTTTGCTCATAAGCCAAGGGTGGACTACCAGTTACGCATAGAATGCACTCGTCTTACTAGGATAACAGCCACGCTCCTGTCTGGTAAAGCTAGGTCAAAGTCTAACAAGGGACCAACCATTGAGAAAATAAACAAAAATACCCCCAAGATAAGATACAGATATAAAAAATTGGATATGTATTAGAGACGGGCCCAAATATATTTGGGATGGAACAAAGGGCAGCCTTCCTATTCTCTTACCCATCACCTGTGTTTAGTCATTGACCTCCCATTTCATGTCTCTAAGCAACACTAATTTAGTTGAGACCTGGAGGCTAAGTAGAAAACAGACAGGTGAATAATGGGATAAGAAACCTTCCAAGTAGAGGGACATGTGCAAAGGTATTAGAAGGAAGAGGGGCCATGCTATGAATGAAGGAGAGAAGGAAGAGATAGAAGACTCTGGAGATGAATGAGCTGATTCTAAGGAAGCAGCAGACTACACTGAGAACCTTTATATTATCCATCTTGTACTGGGGAAGCATCACAAGCATGTTCTGTTCTTAGAAGAGACAGAAGACTATCTGATAAACACCCAAGAATGGGGACACTTTCCACAAACTGGTCCTTAGACAATTTAGTCCCACAAACAACCTAGAATGTGTTCACAAAACTCCACAGTCCAGACTTGACTCCATCTTGGCCACTTTATATAGCAGACACTGTAAACACCAGTGACTGCTAAAAAAAAACACGCTAGTATTTTATAGTAGAGTTCTTTTCCAAATAGGTGTACTCTACGAAATAAAGAGAAAACATTCTACAACAACCGCACAGTGTGCACACGGCATACAGATGATGTACATAACCACACTGCTATCTTTTCCTATGACTGGCAATGCAGTGGATTTGCTGACTTCTGCATCATCTCATGCACAAGTGCAGTACACTTGCTGTGGTGTCCTGACAGCTACAATGTCACTAGGCAATAGGAAATTTTTAGCTCCATTACATCTATGGGATTATCATCATATGTGAGCTATTGTTGAACAAAATGTTACTACTCAGCACATAAACAGTCACATACATTCCTAAGCTTTTAAGATGCAATGATATATATTAAAGCTTACTGTGGCTACCACAGATTGAGTTGGGTAAAATTGGTTGGTTAGTTTGGCTAGTTGAATTGGTTTGGTTTGGTTAGTTTGATTTGATTTGATTAGTTTGCTTGGTCTGGCTTAGTTAATTGGATTAGTTTAGTTTATTTTGGTTTAGTTTGACCGTGTTGGGTCAGTTTCATTTGGTTTGGTTGGTTGACTTGGTTTAGTTTGGCTAGTTGTTTTGACTTGGTTAGTTAGTTGATTTGGTTGCATTGGATTGGTTTAATTTGACTTGGTTGCTGGTTTGGTTAGATTAGTTGGGCTGAATTGGTTGTTTTGGTTTGGTTGGTTAGCTTGATTTAATTAGTTTCTTAGGTTGGATTGGGTTGGTTGGTTTGGTTTGGTTTTTATTGAGTTGAGTTGGTTTGGTTAGTTGTTTTGATTATGTTGGGTTGGCCAGTTGGTTTAATTGTACTTGGCTTGGGTTGATTGGTTTGGCCTGGTCTGTTTCAGTTGGGTTGGGATGAGGTGGTTTAGTTTGATTTGGTTGGTTTTAATTGTTATTGCATTCAGATCAGCAGATTCTCCCTCAGAAACCCCTGTATTAGCGGGACTCTGGCCCTCCTCAGAGGGGATAGTCTCAGGTCTATAATCACCCATCAGACCCAGGCCTTCTCTCCAGATTTATCAGTTTCCAAACTGGTAGTTGCTTCCTGTGCTATTATTTCCAAGTTTTGTCTATATCTTTCTAATTTTCTGGCTTTTCATTTTTCTGCCGTTTTTTTTTCAACATTGCTATGGATCAGAGCTAGAGCTTCAGCTAGATAAATATTCAACCATTTAGTCACATCCCAGCTCAGCTAAATCTTTACAGTGAAATCTGTTGCATGTGTGAAAATAACGGGCATATATATTAGCTTTTCATTGCTGTTTATTAGAGTGTCAAGCCTTAGTATCTTAAAAAGCTCAATTCATTCCTTTAATGTTCTGTGGGCCCAGAGTTCAGCACACACCTCACTGAGCTAGAACGGTGGCAGTGGCAGGACTGCATGTCCATGCGAAAGCTCCAGAAGGCTACTCTCTCACCTTCCAGCTCCTGTGTGCCAATGCTTTGGCTCTTCCCTTTGAGTTTCAAAGTCAACAGTGAGGGATCAAGCCCTCCTCAGCGTTCATCAGTCTCACTTCTCCATTCAGCTCCTTTACCTTGAATGGCCTTTGAGATGTCACCGAACCCAACCAGATAATCCCGGGCAACATGTGTACCTTAAAACCAAATGCTAAGCATCATGAATTCCACTGGCAATCTTAATTTCCTCTTTCAGTGAAAACTAAGTCGTGGATTCCTAGCTGCTATTCTGTCCACCATCGTCCATCTCCTGGTACACCGTGATGCATGCCACTCCCTGTGTAAAGAATATCCATCCCATTTAAACTTCCATCCAAGTCTCAACAGGCCTATCATTGATTCAGAATCCAAAGTCTCATCTTCCAAAAACAATCAAGTCACGTTTCCCAGAAATGGAGGAGGCAGAGTGTGTAATCCATCCGAGATACAAATTCCTCCCCCACTCAAGGGCCTTTCAATTCAAGGAATTAGTTATTTTTCTTCCAAAACAAAAGGATCTAGTACCAGATAAGAGTTATCGATATTCTAGTTCATGAAGGGAGAAAATAGAAGGAAGGGGCTCGTTGGTCTAAAACAATTTGGAAATCCCTTCCAAGGGAAGGGAAAATCACTTCCAAGGTCCAAGGACAATTCTCTGTATCTCAAGGTGCTGCCCACGAGGTCTCTAGGTAATGAAAACAGGTCTGTGGCCAGAGCTGGGTAGTTTTGTGAGCTTGTTTCTTGCTTGTAGAACTGGGGAGGGGATGGAAATCACTATTGTGGGATAATCTTTTCGTACACTGTGAAGATGTGTCTCTGCCAAGGTGTCTTCTGATTGGTTTAATCAAGAGCTGAATGATAATAGCTAGGCAAGAGAGGATAAACAAGTCTTCCAGAGGGAGAGAGAACTCAGGGGTAGGGGGACAGAGAATCAGAGAGGAAGGGGTTCACCAGCAAGAAATTGAGGAAGTCAGCTGAGGGGAGGTAACAAGTCACATGGCAGAATGTATATTAATATAAACGGGTTAATTTTCTCTCTGCCTTTTGGTTAGATCGGATAAAGGTTTGTTTATTTTGTTCATTTTCTTGAAGAATCAACTTTTTGTCTTATTGATTTTTTTTCTATTGTTTTCTTTGTTTCTATTTTGTTGATTTCAGCTCTCAATTTGATTATTTCCTGTTGTCTAGTCCTCCTGGGTGAATTTGCTTCTTTTTGTTCTAGAGTTTTCAAATGTTCTGCAAACTCCCTAGTGTGGGATCTTTTCCAGCTTCCTTATGTAGGTGTTTAGTGCTATGAATTTGACTCTTAACACTGCTTTCATTGTGCCACATAAATTTGGGTATGTTGTGTGGTCATTTTCTTTTTTCCTTTCCTTTTTTTTTAACAAATTCTCTTTATTAACTTTATTTTATGTGCATTGGTGTGGAGGTTTCAAATCCCCTGCAACTGGATCTTCCGGCAGTTGTGAGCTGCTATGTGGGTGCTGGGAACTGAATCCAGGTCCTCTGGAAGAGCAGTCAGTGCTCTCAACCACTGAACCATCTCTCCAGCCCGTGTGGTCATCTTCATAGAATTTTAGGAAGCCTTTAATTTCTTCCTTTATTTCTATCTTGACCCATTAATGATTCAAGTGAGAATTATTTAATTTCCATGTGTTTGTGGGCTTTCTGAAATTAGTGTTGCTGTTGAAATTTACTTTTAAGTCATGTGATCCTATAACATACATGGGGTTATTCTAATTTTTTTTTAATTTGTGGAGGTTTACTTTGTTACCAGTATGTGGTCAGTTTTTGAGAAGGTTCCAAGAGGTGCTGAAAAGAAATTATATTCTTTTATGATTGGATGGAATGTTCTATAGATGTCTGTTAACTTCATTTGATTTATAATATCTGTTAGTTCCCTTATTTCTCTGTTAAGTTTCTGTCTGATTGACCTGTCCAGTGGTGAGAGTGAAGTGTTGGAGTGTCCCACTATTAGTGTGTGGGGTTTAATGTGTGATTTAAGCATTAGTAGTGTTATGAGGGTGCCCTTGTATTTGGGGCATAGATGTTTAGTATTGAGATTTCCTCTTGATGGATTTTCCTGTGACTAATATGAAATGTTCTTCTTTGTCTCTTGTGATTGATTTTAGTTTGAAGTTTATTTTGTTAGATATTAGAATAGCTACACCAGTTTGTTTCTTAGGTACATTTGACTGGAAAAATTTCCCCCAACCCTTTAATCTGAGGTGATGTCTGTCTTTGAGGTTGAGGTGTGTTTCTTGTATGCAGCAGGAGGATGGATTCTGTTTTTGTATCCAATCTGTTTAACAAAATCAGAAATGAAAGGGGGAACATAACAACAGACACGGAGGAAATCATCAGGAATCATTAGGCCATATTTTGAAAACCTGTACTCCAAAAAATTGGACACCATAAAGGAAATGGAAAATTTTCTGGATAAATACCACTTACCAAAATTAATTCAAGACCAAATAAGCAAATTAAATAGACTTATAATTTCTAAAAAATAGAAACAATCATCAAAAAAAAGCCCAGGGTCAGATGGTTTCAATGCAGAAGTCTATAAGTATTTTCAAAGATGAACTAATACCAATACTTCTCAAATTGTTCCACACAATATAAACAGAATGAACATTGTCAAACTCTTTTTATGAGGCTACAATTACCATGATACCCAAACCACACAAATACATTACTAAGAAAGAGAATTACATCTCAGTCTCATTCATATATATTGATGCAAAAATACTCAATAAAGCACTGGCAAACTGAGTCAAAAAACACATCAGAAAATCATCCACCATGACCAAGTCAGCTTCATCCCAGAGAAGCCGGGATGGTTCAACATAGAAAATCTGTTAATGTAATCCACCATATAAACAAACTGGAAAAAAAATGATCATCTCATTAGATGCTGAAAAATCCTTCAATAAAATATAATATCTCTTCATGATAAAGGTCTTAGACAGAGCAGGGATACAAGGAACATACCTAAACATAATAACAGTAATATACAGCAAGCCAACAGCCAACATCAAACTAAATGGAGAGAAACTCAAAGCGATCCGACTGAAATCAGGAAGAAGACAAGTTTGTCCACTCTCTCCATATTTATTCAATATAGTTCTTGAGGTTCTAGCTAGAGCAAAAAGACAACAAAGGGAGATCAAGGGTATGCAAATCAGAAAAGAAGAAGTCAAACACTCACTATTTACTGATGATATGATAGTTTACATAAGGGACCCCAAAAATTCTACTAAGGAACTTCTGCAACTTATAAACACCTTCAGTAAAGTAGCAGGATAGAAGATTAACTCTAAATGATCAGTAGCCCTCCTGTACACAGATGATAAATGGGCTGAGAAATAAATTAGAGAAACATCACCCTTCACAATAGCTACAAATAACATAAAATATCTTGGAGTAACTCTAACCAAACAAGTGGAAGACCTGTATGACAAGAACTTTAAACCTTTGAAGAAGACACCAGAAAGTGGAAAGATCTCCCATGCTCTTGGGTAGGTAAAATTAACATAGTAAAATGGCAATCTTACCAAAAGCATTCACAGATTCAATGCAATTCCCATCAAAATCCCAGTAAAATGCTTCACAGACCTCCGAAGACCAATACTCAACTTCATACAGAAAAACAAGAAACCCAGGATAGCCAAAAAAAAAAAATCCTGTACAATAAAAAACTTCTGGAGGTATCACAATCCCTGACTTCAAACTTTACTACAGAGCTACATTACTGAAACCAGCCTGGTATTGGCATAAGAACAGACAGGAGGACCAATGGAACCAAATCAAAGACCCACATGTCAATCTACACACCTATGAACACCTGATTTTTGACAAAGACAAAAATACCAAATGGAAAAAAAGAAAGCATATTCAACAAAGGGAGCTGGCATAACTGGTTATTAACATGTGGAAGAATAAAAATAGATCCATATCTATTGCCATGCACAAAATTCAAGTCCAAATGGATCAAAGACCTCAACATAAAACCAATCACACTGAAGCTCATAGAAGAGAAAAGGGAAGTACACTTGAACACATTGGCACAGGAGACTCATCCTAAATATAACCCCAGTGGCACAGACACTGTGAGAAACAATTAATAAATGGGACCTTCTGAAACTGAAAAGTTTCTGTAAAGCAAAGGACATGGTCAACAAGACAAAATTATAGCCTACAGAATGGGAAAAGATCTTCACCAACCCAACATCAGACAGAGGTCTGATCTCCAAAATATATAAAGAACTCAGGAAATTGGTCATCAAAAGAACAAATAATCCAATAAAAAATGGATAACAGACCTAAACAGAGGACTCTCAACAGAGGAATCTAAAGTGGCTGAAATATACTTAAGGAAATGCTCAACATCCTTAGTCATCAGAGAACTGCAAACCAAAACAACACTAAGATTCCATCTTACACCTGTAAGAATGGCCAAGATCAAAAACACTGATGACAACCTATGCCAGGGAGGTTATGGGGTAAAGGGAACACTCCTACATTGCTGGTGGGAGTGTAAACTAATACAGCCACTTTGGATTTCAGTATGGTGATTTCTCAAAAAATTAGGAAACAACCTTCCTCAAGAGCCAGCAATACCACTCTTGGGTATATACCCAAATGTTGCTCAATTGTACCACAAGAACATGTGCTCAACTATGTTCATAGCAGCACTATTTGTCATAGCCAGGACCTGGAAACAACCTAAATGCCCCTCAACCAAAGAATGGATAAGGAAAATGTGATACATTTACACAATGAAGTACTACACAGCAGAAAAAAAAATGA
Organism: Dicrostonyx torquatus; assembly: GCA_028555095.1. Lineage (NCBI taxonomy): Eukaryota > Metazoa > Chordata > Mammalia > Rodentia > Cricetidae > Dicrostonyx > Dicrostonyx torquatus. The sequence goes on from JAQHUG010000124.1 coordinate 5,264,602, forward strand.
CATCTTGAAATTTGCAAGCAATTAGATGGATCTAGAAAATACCATATTGAGTGAGGTAACCCAGACCCAGAAAGACAAAGATCATATGTACTACTCATAAGTGACTTTTAGACATAAAGCAAAAAAAAAAGCCTAAAATTCGCAATCCCTGAGAACCTAGACAACAAAGAGGACCCTAAGAGAGACATACATGGATCTAATGTACATAGGAAGTAAAAAAAGACAAGATCTCCTGAGTAAACTGGGAGCATATGGACCATGGGAGAGGGTAGAAGGGGAAGGGAGAGAAAGGGAGGGGATCATAAAAAATATATAGTTCAATAAAAACAATAAAAAAATAAAATAAAGTGTGGTAGTGGTGCATGCCTTTAATCCCAGCACTCAGGGAGGCAGAGGCAGGTGGATCTTTGTGAGTTCGAGGTCAGCCTGGTCTACAAGAGCTAGTTCCAGGACAGGCTCCAAATACAGTGAAGCCCTGCCTCAAAAACAAAAACAAACAAATAAGTAAATAAATACAAATGGGTTAATTTAATTTTTAAGAGCTAGTTGGGACCAAGCCTAAGCTAAGGCCAAGCTTTAATAATTAATAAGAAGTCTCTGTGTTGTTATTTGGAAGCTGGCAGTCCACAGAAAGTCCAACTACAACTTATAGCCTCTTATGCTTTGCCTTCTCTTGTTTAAGTCATCCCGTGCTGACAGTAACTACTGATAGAACATCTTTAAAATCTGTGAGTCTCCTAAACATATTGTAAACAAGAGACTTCTCCATGAATCTTTCTAGATAATCCCATTTTTATTTTTATATTCTGCTAAGACAGCTAAGGGGGGTTATATGCTTAATGTTTTTAAAATATATTTTATTTATTCTTTAAGAATTTCATATATGCATGCAATATATTTTGATGCTATTCATCCTTCCATTTCACCCTCCAAAGCCATCTGAAGCTCAACCCCACAACATCCACCTTCCAACTCATATCCTACTCTTTTAAAAAAAAATAAAAAATAAAACTATATAACTCATTGAGTTCTAAACCTACATATATATGCATAGGGGTGGAGTCATCCCATAGAACATGGAAAATCTACCAGAAATCAAACTCCTGAGGGGAACTGACTCTCCCTTGCCTGACAGCCATCACTGTTCTTAGCTCCTTAGCCAAAGTCTACCCAGCCCCAACCATGTTGGAATGCTGACTGGCCTGGTTCTGAGACAGCCGCTGCTTCTAGGAGCTTGTGAGCATAACTGCCATGTCCAGAAGACACTGCTTTCCCCAGTCCTCCCCAGTCTCTGGATCTTACAATCCTGTTGCCCCTCTTTTGTAAAGTTCCCGGGATGTCCCTTTTATGGCTGATACTTCACAGACATTTATTCTCTGTACTTGAGCAGGTCTGAATCTCTGTATTAACTTCCGTCCATTGTACAAAAAAGCTTCTCTGATGAGCACTGAAAGCTGGGTTAGTCTATGGGTAGAGAGATGTGCTTTCATAGGCAAACTGATACTATGTCCATTTAGCAAAATAAAAGGAGTAGGCTTATTCTTATTTTATGTCACTAAGTACTGTAACTTTGATCTTTTAGGTGCACTAGCCAAGGTTTCCTGCCACATGCTCAGCTCTTTATCCACAGCATGATTTTCTGGTAGATCTCTTAATTACAGCAGGCTTCTATCAGATAGGTAGGAATTCCCCAAATTATCACATGCCTTGTTCTTTTTTGTTTGACATTTCTTTCCTCAATTATTCCTTTTATTCACACTTCTTGTAGAGCAAAGTCAACCTAAAAAACATTTTGAATCTGCCTTAATAAACTATAAGATCTGGCCCCAAAGGATTAGACTGATGGCAACTGTGTCCCCAAATCTAACATTACTCAAGGGAGACAGAAACATCCCAGCACCTGAAAATGTTCAACTCACAATGGCCAGCACAAAAACATAATTTACCAACAATCTTCCCAGAAAGTTAGAAGTTATTACCTATAATCCAGAGGAAAAAAGCATTCGCTGGAAGCAAACACACAAATATTGGTGATGCAACCATTAGAGAAGTTATCAAAATGGCTATTAGAGCTATGCTTTCTGTGCAACCTGGGGAAGGACATGTGCACAGAGAAGAGAAAGACAGAGAATGCCAAAAGCTTGGCTGGAAATATTAGATATTTTAAAAAAGAAAATATACTCAGTGGACTAAAAACATGGATGTTAAAGAAGAAAATACTAATGAAATTGAAAGCACAGTACAGAGACTTCCCAGAGTAGCCCAAAGAGTAATAAAAGCTCTGAGATGGCAAAGAGACTCACAGACTGTGGGACAATCAAACAGGGCCTTATGTGTGTGTGATTTGGTCACAGACAGAAGGGAAGAGGGAGAACAGAAGTACTGAAGGAAGAGAGGAAGGAAAGATGGTTCTTCACCTGCACTTGGAGCTCAGGCAAAGAGGACAGTGAATTTGAAGTCAACCTGTTTCAAAGAAACAGAGCAAACAGAATTTATTTTAGAAAAATAATCCTTCCAAAATAAAGTCAAAATACAGAGTACAAAGACTTATTGGTGAGTTGCACCAAACGACAAAGCCAGGCAACAATCCTGAGTGTGGTGGTGAACACCTATAGTCCCGCACTTGGCAGGCTTGGAGTCAGGGAGGATCACTATAGATTCAAGGCCATTCTGGGCTACGTAGTGAGGTCTGGGCTAGCCTAAGTAATAAAGTGAGATTCTTTGGGGGGGGGGTGACCACCTGTTGAATATCTATCAAAAGCAGAGGTAACAAGAGCAGAAGCAAAAAAGCAAGGTCACACCAGCGTATGACAAGCCACAAGCAGTGGTCTGTAATGGGAGAAAGCAATGCAAGCCGCACACAGAAGAAATGCACCCCACAATCTATCTCAGTAGGCAAAGGATGAATAAAACCATTTTTCTGAAGAAGTTACAAAGGATTGTGTAGAGATGGAGAGGAGGTGTTGAACCCCATGAATCAGTAGAGGAATAAAGATCACACTGCACACCCATTAGCGTGACTATTACAGTGAGGGGGAGGAGAAAAAACAGAAAGAGACTAGGAGAGAGAAGCTGACAAGAATGCGCCAGAAAGGGAGGTTGCAGGCTGGTGTGGCCTTCGTGGAAAATGGTGTAGCTCTTGCTATAAAACTAGAGCTAACGGGCTGCAGAGATAGCTCAGCAATTAAAAGCACTTGCTCTTCTGGGGAGCCAGGGCTCAGGTGGCTTAGAACACCAGTTCCAGGTGATCTGACACCCTCTGACCACTGAGGGCACCCACACATATGACGCACATAAACACACGCAAATACACATAAAAAGTGATTAATTAGGTAATTTAAAAATTATATTTACCATGTGTCCTAGACATCTACCACAATCTGCCATATGACCTGCAGAGCACATACCCAAAGAAAACGAAGTCCGAATCTGGTCTGAGTAGCTCTGCTTTCTGCAGTGCTGGGCAGTAGCAGCAGAAACACATGTGCCCAGGGATGCAGCCCAGCGGTTGAGCGCTTGCCCTCTCATGCGTGAGGCCCTGGATCTGAAACCTTGCGCTGAGAAAAAGACACACATGTGAAGCACGCTGTCATTTTATTATCTCAAACTCCAAATTGTTATTGAAGTTCTGGAGCCCAATGCATTTGATTTTTTTCTTCCTAAAGTGGTACTAGTCACCTTAGGGTCTCACACATGCTGGGGGTCTCAATATTCTTTAATGAATGAACTAAAGCTTCCAGACTAAAGTAGGTGTGCTGGTCCACTGTTCAGGAATTCTGAGAGTGGAAACGCATTCTCTGACCAGCACGGTTACAGACCTCTGCTCGGCAGCTTGCCTCCTGTCCCTTCTCTAATGAGTGACCCTGAGCACACGGTACTGTTCTCCCCTCACTGTGCCCTCAGCACTCAACACACCCCTGACATGACATGTACTTCATAAGATGCCTTTGAAACAAAACAGAGGAAGGGGGAGTTTTTCATTTTCCACTTGACTTACCAGACTCAGTCCAGCCATGACTAGAAAACTTCCCCTTACTATGCACAAATCCCCCCACCCCACCCCCACACATGGGGTGCCTTAAAATCTACCAAGAGATGGGAACAGAGAGCATGATTGGGTACTTCTGTTACTTGCATGTTCTGTTGGGTTCTGATGGTCCAAGGAATCCTACAGTGGGTCACTTCATTTAGGCAACTTACACTAAAGCTACCAGTCTCCTGTGTCAGAGACACCAGAGGTGCAAATTAGGACCTGCTGGGTCCCCTCCTAACACACACATCTTTCTGCACGGGCTCCTCCCCTGCAGTCCCATCATCTAATGTAGGTCCATCACCATATCTGAGTCAGGATCTAGCCTTTTCTGTTGACTGGGCAAAGAATCTCTTCATCTTTTTCTTTTTCTTAAGCAGCCTACTTTCCCCCATAATGTTCCTTCCCACATAATGTTCCTTATAAGTAACAGGCTATCTCAACACAGAACACTCCGCTGCTTGTGCTAAATTCACCTTCTTTCTCCCATCACGTCTAAGCTCTGTTCACTGTGTATGGTGAAGTACATAGCATGCTTCCTGGGGTCCATGTTTATGTTATCTGTCCACACAGTCGCATATCAAACACTATAGACTCCTCACGAATGGTCCAATACAACTGTCTACTCAATTATCATTCACGTGGGACAAAACGCCCATTGACCCAAGTAACCTGCCCACCTGGATTTTCAAGGGCACAATTTTCCTCTGTTGCCTTTTGCCTCTTGAATTTCAGGAAATCACCTGGTAAGATCTGGAGCAATAAAAGGAAAGTCTCTTTTTTGCCTCAAGGTCAAAATGTTTTTAAAACTCTTTATCTCTTGCTGTCCTTCTGGGACATCTGCCATCTTGAAAGTGTCAAAGCCACTGATGTCCACTGCCAAGCAGCATGACAGAGATTAGAAGAAATCTAAAGGCCATTCGGGATGGGCTGACTGTAGGCACCTTGATTGAAAAATATATATATCACACAAAAAGAAATTCCTGAGAGTCCCTGATGATCATAGATAAGACTCCCCAGTGGCTGCAAACATTATGACACGATATCCACCAAGCAAAGCTACAGACCGACTTAGAAAACCTACTTATCCTTCCTCCAGAACACCTGCTTTTGGGTGATTCTCAAAACGGTGAGAAGGGCCTCAGAGCAGGGGCAGCTACAGAACACGATGCCTGGAGGAAAATTATTCTCTCAATAACAAAAGTAGTTTGGGAAACTTTTTTCGCACATGTACATGTGATGGGTCATCTTTGTTATCAGACTGACTAGACTTGGAGTCACCTAGGAGACACACCATTGGGAATGCCTGTGAGGGCATTTCCAGAGTTTTAACTGAGACCATTCACGAATGAGGAAGGTACCATACAATGTGCTGGAATACCAGACGGAACAAAACACAAGGAACTGAAGAACTTGTGCCAGCTTTCCCACTTCTGCTGAGAACTGAACAAGCAGCCACCACTTGCTCCCCGATCCAGGACCTACTTGTCCCTGTGCCATGACTTCCTCATAACTGTAGTCCAAATGCTCTCAGACAAGAGCCCAAATAAACCTCTCAGCTCTCAAGTTGCTTCCTGTCAGGTGTGGTGACCACATGAGCAAACCAGCTAATGTAGTTAGATACTGTGGAGCTGCTTCCATCTCAGAAGGGAACAGGTATGGCAGTAACCACTGCATGATGTAAAATTTCCTACAGAAAGATTGGATGTCTCAAAAAAGGAACCCTTCTTTCTAGCATCATCATAGAATCCCCCCCCATGTGTACATGTATGCTACTTGTGGGTACAGGTACATACATGCAAAAAATACCCAAGACTATATAAATTTCTATTCTCATTTCCACACAAAAGGTCAGAGCATCTCCTTACTTAAAAGGTGGCTCATTCTAGTTTGTTCATCACGAAACAGGTAACTTGCAATTATTGTCTACTTCAGATGTTAGTTTGGTTAAGGGCCCCCAAAGGCCAAAGTGTTAAAGGCTTGAACCCAGCCAATGGGGTGATGGGGAGGTGGCATAACTTGATTGATTAATCCATCCTGGCTTTATGGGTGACAGTTTGTTCCATGACACACTCCTGCCATGGTGTGTTATCCCCTCACAGGCACAGAGCACAGGGACCAACCCAATGACCTGAACCCCAGTGTGAGCTGATTATTTCAGTATTTCCCATGGGGACAGAACACTGACTAAAACTAGCCATAATTTACCATTTCGGTAAGATCCAGATGTGGAGTCTAAAGAGTCAGCTCTGGCAGGCTCTATCAACTTAGAGCCATTTTTATGGACATTTTCAGATTTTGTAATTTTTTTCATATATCAAAGTGTAATTGGTAAACACAATAAGAGAATTAAGAAGGTTAAAGAATGTTGAAGAACATGCACATCTTAGGTATTTTCCCACTTCTCCCTGCCTCCAAATGGCTGAGTGGTCAAGATAGAGTCATGGCTATGAACGTCCCAACTCAATCAGGAGCCAAAGTTTCCCAGATTCCAACAGACACACCCCCATTTCAGGAGGTAGAGAAAAGATGCAGAAAATGTCCATCCCAGTACCTTCACAGAGCAGTCTCTCAGCTAGTGTCCACAGTGAGGCCTGGGAAATCCCTGTTGTCCCTCAGAGACAGAAGCAGAGGCGGGGCAGTTGTGGAAAGGCCAACCACAGGGCTGGCTGCTGAAGTACAGTTTCTTGCTAGTAGCAGACAGCTGAATCCACCCTCTAGCTAAGTCTCCAGGGAAGCCTTCTGGTGTCCTCTGAGACCTGCCAGGTGTCTGAATCTCAGCACACAACCTTCTTATGGCTACGGTCATTTTGGAGCCTCTTGTTGACACTCTCAGCGAAGAGCTTCTGGCTGTCCTGTTTGGACGTCTCTGTAAGAGCCAGATGCCTCTGTGGGCTGATCTGGGTGGGGTCCAACATCGTCTTCCTGAGACTCATCCTAGAAGCATTCCTTCTTCTAGGATCTGCCATTCTTGGCTCTAGAATGAGCGGGCCTGGAGCCGGGTGATGATGGCACACGCCTTTAATCCCAGTACTTGGGAGGCAGAGGCAGGTGGATCTCAGTGAGTTCAAGGCCAGCCTGGGCTAAGATCTAAGTTCCAGGACAGGCTCCGAATCTACAGAGAAACCCTGTCTCGAAAAACAAAAACAAAATCAAAAAAATAGCAGGAGGCCTGGGATGATCAGCCCGGAAAGAGAGATGATGTTGAGGACACTTATCACAGAATCAAAAAGCAGAACACATGGCTATGCCAAAAGAGGTCAATTTTACTTCTCATTTTCCAGTATTTTCACATGTATTAGATTAATACCAATATCCACAAAGAGGGTTCACTCTTATGGTACTTGGTCACAGGATCTTGGTGGCCCAACAAGGTTTTATTACCCATAACCCCCAAAAATTTGAAATCTGAAATAATCCAGCATGACAATATGGGTAAAAAATCCCATGTCTGACCTCATAGAATAGGTCGCAGCCAAAATACAATACCAGAAATATTGGACCAAATTACCAGTGGACTAGCTGAAGAAATCATGTTGGTCATAAGGGAAAATCATGTCCGGCTTAGCCCCCATTCCTAAGATAACTCTTCGTTATATACACAAATGTTCCAAAACTCAGACAAGTCCAGAATCTGAAACACTTCTGGTTCCAGACATTCCAGATAAGACATTCTTAACCATAAACAGAATTAGAAATGGAAACCCAGGATGCTCCCTGATCACCAGGCTGGCTGGAGAGGAGTGAAGCTCTCTTGACATTCAAGAAGGAAGACCAACCTTTGCCCTGTGCCAGGCAGCCTGGCATGAGCGTCATGGGGCAGGATGGCACTGGGTCCCACCTGGACCAAGATCAGAAAACACAAATGGTACCTGCTCTCATCATGAGACTGTAAAATGGTGACCATGTGTGATGATCTGGGGTGGAAGAGTTGAATGGTAATGATCACAAACTGAGCATCCCTTGCCCAAAAGGCTTGGGACAAGAAATACTTCAAATTTGGAATTTTCCAGATTTTTAAAATTATTTTCACATGTATAATGAGGTATTTTAGGAACAAGACGTGTGTCTAAGCATAATATGTTTCATATACATACTACACACATAGTCCACAGGAGATGGTAGAGAGTTTCATAAACTTAGAGTAATTTTTTCTTTGAGGGTTTCATGATGTATTTAAGCTTATATTCTTTCTCCTCCCACATGTCCTTCCAGATCCTTCCCCCCACCTCCCTACCCACGCCATTTAATGACCTCCTCTCTCTCTCTATTAAAAACAAAACCTGAAGTCCAGTTTCTGTTTGCAGACTACTCCTGGGCAAGGGATCTGCCCTAAAGTGTTGTTGATTGAGAAAAATTAATTTTTCCTCTTCTAGCAGCTATCAGCTGCAAACTGCCTAGGCATGGGACATTGTGCCCATTTCCCTCCTCTGTGCCAGGATTTTGTCTGGTTTGAGCTTGAGCAGGTCTTGGGCATGCTGTCACAGTCTCTGTGAGTTCATCTGCTCATCTGCTCTAATGTCTCCAGAAAACACTATTGGTATAATCTATCCTCCACTTCTGGCTCTTAGACTCCTCCCTCCCACTCTTCAGACTCCCGAGCTTGACGGGAGAAGTGTGATATAGACATCTCCTTTAGGCCTGAGAAGCCTGAGAATTCTAAAGTCCCGTTTTCTCTTAATGTTGACCAGTTATGGGTTTCTGGGATAACTCATCTGCAGCAAGAGGAAGCTTCTCTGATGATAGTTGAATGGCACCCTAATTATGAGGATAGCAGTGTGTCTGTCACCAGGAGTCACTTTATTGCTGTGTTCATTGAGCAGAAGAACAGTACTGGGTTTTACCTTAGAGTCCAGGATCTCTCCAATTTCAGCTTCTTGGTCAGGTATGCATTCCATCTTATGAAACAGGCCTCTTACATTCAATAAAAAGATGGCTGGCTATTCTGGAATCGTTACCAAATCTGAGGCTGGAGTGATGTGTTTCTTTTAAACTAATCAGAAAGTGTAGAGTAATGCCCAGTTGCATAAAGCAATGGTTAACAAGCTCTCCACTGCCCCCAGTACCCACCCCCATCTCAGAAATTCCGGTGGCCGTATGCCATCAGGGTACCAGGAGCAGACACAGGTCCCCATCTCTACTGTCTACACACAACGACGAGCAGTCCTCTCTAAAGGCTATTCATCTCTGGGTAGAAGATCACCTAAACTCAGTCCATGAAGGTGTTCACTATTTCTATTTATAGACACCAGCATTCTTTGATACATAAAATAAAGACAAATATTTAGGAGCACACTGGGGGATAGTCACAACACACAGTGCATGCTATACATTTATTCAAATCCTGCTCACGATCACATTGTATCTACTGGGATCAGACATCTTGCTATATCGAAGTGTCCTAAGCCCTTGGAGCAGAGAAAATCCCTGGTCTCTGGTCACAACTCAAGGGAACACAGAAGTTGGCAATGTTTGGAACTCTCATGGTGGGGTCATACTGCAAATATTTTGTTACAGTCAGTACTTGTAAGCTCTGGAGAAAGAACATTGAGCATAAAGACCCAGGATCTGGCACGAAAGGTCACCAAAGCCACCAAGGGTGTATGGCATGACTAGGAGGATAGGTATGGAGCTGGGACCCACGAGACTGGTTCCCATGGCTATGCTGAAGACCACACAACAGTCATTTCAGTGTGGGAATTTAGGGCCAGTTTCAGCTGCTTATAGTGAACTTGAAAATAGTTCTTATGTGAAAGACAAAACCCACACACACAGCAAGGGAGAAGGCTGGAATTGAGTGGTTGCATGTGGAAGAGCATCTCTGAGTGAGAGCTGGGGATGCTCATAAAGCCCGGGGTGGGAGATGTGGGGCTGAAGTAATGGGGCAGGAGCAAAGCACTTGCTGGGCAAGCATGGAAATCCAATCTCAGATCCCTAGCACTCAGGTAAAAAGCCATTCGTGGCCACACATGCACCTGTAACCCTAGTACCTGGGAGCAGAAACAGGATCCTGGGGCTTGCTGGCCAGGAAACCCACAAACTGGAAATGATTGAACTTCAGGTTCAATGAGAGACCCTATGTCAAAAGAGAGTGGGGGCAGAGTGATTAGGAGAAATGCCCAGTGCCAACCTCAGTCTCTTGTGGACGTGTGTACATGTGTACTCACACCTGCACACACACCCCGTACACACATGAACAGATGCACATCTACCAAGAGGGGAGGGGCAGAGAGAGGTCGTCTCTGAAAACAAGAAGGTAATCATTTATCACCAGGTACTGCAGGGATCACAGAAAGGCGGGAGGCTAGCTGCTTCAGCATAAGGCTCACCATCATCACCTTCCTCACAGGATCTTTGTAAAATTAAATGATGTTTCCTTTTGAAATGTTTTTAATCAATTCATTCATTTTTTAAAAAAACAATCCCTCCTCATTTTAAATACCAATATCAGTTCCCACTTCCTCCCCTCCTCCCACTCCCTCCACCTTCCTCCCAGTCAAGCCCCCCCCCATCCACTCCTCAGAGAGGGTAAGGCTTCCTATGGGAAGTCACCAAAGTCTAGCACATTGCTTTGAGGCAGGACCAAGACCCTCTCCATTATATAGGCTGAGCAAGGTGTCACTCCAAAGAGAATAGTATATGTACATCATAGAAGAGTTAAATTGAGTAATCCAGATGTGTACTATCTGTGCTGGGTCAACTTTAATCAGCACAACACAGCTAGAGTCATCTGGGTAGAGGGAATTTATATTGAAACAATGCCTCTGTCCATTTGACCTACAGGCAAGCCTGAAGGACATTTTCTTGATTAACAATTAATATGGAACAGCCCACTGGGGGACAGTGTCATCCTTGGGCAGATAGTCCTAGGTTGTATATAAAAAAAAAAAAAACAGGCTGAAAAAAACCATGGAGAGCAAGCAAGCAAGTAATGTTCCTCTATGGTCTCTGCTTCAGTTCCTGCCTCCAGGTACCTGCTTTGAGTTCCAGCCCTATTGTCCCTTGATGATGGATTCTGTACTATAAACCAAAATAGACCGTTTTCTCCCCATGTTGCTTTCAGTCACGAGGTTTATCATAACAATAGGGAGAAAACTAGAACGCTATCTCACATTGTGTGTGTGTGTGTGTGTGTGTGTGTGTGTGTGTGTGTAGACAGGGAGAGACAGCAAGAACAGGTTATAAAACACAACTCAGATCTACTCTCTTGATGTTCAAGTTCATGACCAATTGTTGTAACACATTATTCAAAGGATTTCTTGAAGGAATTCGTATGAAGTACCAAGTTCAAACACAAACCCCAGACCACTGCAAACTGGTCCAGAGCCTGTGCCAGCCTCAGTGGCAGCTGCAGCAGCCAGTTGGTAAAAGGGTCACACAGTAGTTTAGCAAAGAACAGGCCTTATGACCTTCCCTTTGGGGGCAATTAGAACTGACAATAACCTGGGAGCCTGTAGGACCCAGGGCCTAGAAGCAAGGGTCTTGGGGTGCCATAAGTGTCAAGAGAAGTCCCTGATAAACAGAAAGGGAGGAGGAGCTGAATGGGGTGAGGTGAAATCGGGAGACACTTGAGAGTCATGGTCGTAGTGGGACAACCACCAACCTAGAAAGCACCAAGTGCCATGTGCAGTGTGTACTGTGGCCGAATGCTTAAAGACAGGCTCATTATATAGCCAAATCTGGCCGAGCACCCATAGACATCTCCCTGCCCCAGCCTTCCATGCAACATCTGGCTCCAAAGACATGTTTCTTACTAAACATTGCTTATGTAAGCTGATTGTTCATAATACCGAATATATTTTTACACAGTTTTGAACACGCATAAATAAAAGGGGGAATCCTCTTTGATTCCACAAGGGCGATAGAACAATCATATGGTTTTTCATGGTGTTCATGCTTGCCTGCATGCATTTAATCTAGCATGTAGTTTCGCCTTTTGTCAGACTCTAAAATAAGGCGACCCCATGATAAAATAAGCAGCGGGTAGCAAGCTGTTCATAAAACAAGACAACATTTTTAAGAGACTGGTGTTTACAGTTTAACACTGCTAAACTTGCTAAATATTTCGTATTGAAGTGGAATTCTCTCTACAAAAGATAGGGTGATTATACGTTAGAGACAAGGCTAATTTTTTAAAATCTGATTTTAGTTTGCCTTTTCAAATAAATATTCTTAGTGTTATTCTTTTAGACAAAATTGAAAATTGATAGACATATCAGTATCTCTCACAGGTTTGGAAATTTTCCTCCTGTGTGAAAGGCCAAGGTCTGATGAAACTTCTAACCCTATCTATATGGAAATTGAATCTCCCTTGGGAGGTTTCCAGAACATTGAGACAATAGAAAGAGAGCCCCCTTCCCGCCCTGTCCCCTCTGCTGTATGGATGCTCATCCCTACTCAAGCTGGCTTTCTCTCAGAACCCCCTGGGGCGTCATTGCTATGTCCAGGGAGAGAAGGAGGGAGGGCTGCACAAAGTGGGAACTCCTGTTATTTTATTCAGGTGCTGACTCTGTGAGCCTCTGTGCATACACAGTGGCGCCTCCTTGTTAAGGGGTCTCTCCTACCTCACAGGAGGACAGCATGTGTCCCATGAAATGAGACCAATTACAGCAACAACTCCACCTACAGTTTTTAGAGAAAGCAAGACCAGAATTATCCAAGGCTTCTGGGGAGTGGCGGTCACCTAGTTTTAATCCTCAGGAAAGAAACAAGGAACCACAGAAGGCAAAGGCCACACTCGCAGGCCAACATCCATCTTAATGAAAGCTTTCTCAACTCTAAGATCCAATGATTTTAATTACCTGTTAGGATCATGGCTGCTGTCACCTACAAGGTCCTCATCTGAAGACATCAGTGATAGATGGGAAAAGAGCCAGAAACTGTAAGGAGGCTGGGATGCCAGGGTTGAAGGAAAAACATCTCTCCTGCCCAGCCTCATGTCCAGAATGACCTGCCATGATACCTCTTTTCTGAGGGTCCCCACTCCCCACCTAAGCAGCCAGGCGATGCCAAGCGCTCCAACAGGACAGCCCTGCTGTTTTCCTCTTACATCCAAGTCTTCTCACTTGCTGAGCATCACTCTTCCGCATCCATAAAATGCACCAAATGCAGCTGCTTCCTTCCAGGCTCACACGCTGTACCACACCTCAGAGAAGCTTATTAGCAGTCAGCCAATGCCAGTTATGGGCACTAAAAACCCAGCGTTTCCCATTTTGTCACTATGCTAAAATGCCCGATGGAACCATCTTAAGGCCAGAAAAGATGCGTTTTGCTCATAGTCTCTGAACTTTCGGTCCCTCATTGGAAAGGAATGGAGAAAGATTGTTCTTCAGCGTGGGGGCAGCCAAGACTGGACCAGGGACAAGATCGCCCCGCAAGGAACTGCTCTCAGTGACCCACTTCTCCCAGCCAGGCCCCACTTCTGGAACTTTCCACAACCTCTCAAAACAGCACCACCTGCTGGGGGGGGCACACATTCAACACAGGAAGGGACAGGCCAGATCCTAATTGCAACACCTAGTTCAGAAGAAAGCAACTGAATACCACAATGGCACCATCCGAGGGTCTGAGCTAGAAGAACGGCATGCTGAGCAGAATGGATAGCAGCAGCATGAGATGGCAGTTAAAGGAGAAGTTGATGATTAAGTCGCAAATGGCAAGCACTGGGCTTCTGAAAACACCTGTTTATCCCTCAGTCGATTCCCAGAACTCTGTGGCCCAGGGTTCCGTGTTAAAGAAGAATGGGAGAGGCAGGCCCTGGTAGCAAACATGTGCTGTTGTCAGCCTCCAGTCCCGAGCCGGAAGTGAAGGAGAAGCTGGGGATCTGGCCCCACAGCACTTGTGAGAAGTGGAGCTTGGATCTCAGCACCAACACGACGAAGCCAGTGTCACTGCAAACCCCAGCTCCAAGAGGAGCAGAGACAGGAGGATTCCTGGTGCCTGTTGGTTCCCAGTCTATCCTCCAAACACCTAGGGTTCACAGGACTAAAATGCCAAAACTCACCTAAAATTCAGTCCAAATGCCTGAGAACCTTGTAGAACACCAACAGCTAAACGACCTTCATCTAAATCTCACCGTTCCTGTAACAGAATGCCCAACATTAAGTAATGTACAAAGGAAAAAGGTTTCTTTAGCTCACGGTTTTGCATGCTGGAAAGTCTGATGGCATAGCACCAGACTCTACTTAGCTTCAGGGATGGCTTCTTGTTGCCTCAACTCTGCAGAAACTAAGAGCACATGGGAGAAGGGATGGGGCATGAAGGGAGACTCGGGTGGTGACAACCTTTGCTGAGGCATCGGCTCTGTCTTTTGAGAATGAGAGTTAATCCCACAGTCAACTCTCATGACTTAGTTATGTCTCAAAGGCCACCCCCTTCCAACACGTGTTTTCAGGCTTTCTCGACTCAGCCATCTACTCTGGCAGCCCCTGCCATGACACAGTGGAAGAAAACATTTCACATTTCCTCCCTCGCCTGTGCCCTGCAGCCTGTGCCCTGCAGCCTGTGCCCTGCAGCCTGTGGCCTGCCTCAAGGACAGGGACTAGTTCCTTTATATAGAATGCAATGGTTGATGCTTTTGCTATAGATGAACTGGAGCAGAGTTAGAAAACCCTCTTCCAAGTTTCACATCAACATCAAGTAGCACCTACACTGGTGAGGGCTCAGCCTGGCCCAGCCTCTGTAGAATAAGTGGAAAGAAACACTAGGCCCCTCCCCCTGCCACGTCTACCCATGGTCACATAGCTCACTGCCTGGCTCACCTATCCCAGAACCTGGCCTGAATTCCTCTGAATTCCTGCCCATTGTTGCAATGCTTTAACTTCCCACCAAGATGAGTGCCTGGGCTTTCCCATCTAAGGGACAGAAATCCTGGCACTTACCATCGGTGTTTTATGGAGAACGCATGCAGCGATGTGTGCGCGTGTCCACTAAGATCTGAGAGACACCCTGCCAAGCCAAGCATCAGAAGAGTTACCACCTCTGCCTCCCTGGCTTGAATGAAGCCACTCAGCTAGATGCTGATGGGATGTGTCCCAGCGTCAGTGCAAGCTCTGAAGAATTGCATCTTGTGTGTATGATGACAATGCTGCAGAAAAACACACGTAAGTCCCCTTGAAGAGCCACAAACTGTGAGTCCAAGAGCCTTGTAAGATAGTGACACCACCCTGGTTGCTGGCATGCCCTCCTGACTAGTGAGTTCAGCTGGCTCCCTTCCCAACCGCTGGCTTACATTCCTCCAGTATCTACTTTCTCAGTTGGATCTCATTTAACTGTTGTCATTTCACGCGTTCACCTTGAAGCCCCAGGGCACCTTAAGCACCTTAGATATATCAGGCATAAAGCATACGAAAATAAATTCCAATTCAATGTTTCCACATGGCAAAGCACCGCCATTTCTAATCGAACCCTCATGTGTTTCTCTAGCTCTTGCGAAGTGCACCACCTGGGAATGAAACACAACAAACCAGAAATGGATCAGCCTCATCGGCTCAGGACTTAGAAAGGAAGGAAAGAGAAGATGGAGGAGGTGGGAGAGGAGGCAGAGGAGAAGAGGCAGGTTACATGGTATCATTTTTTAATTCCCGACCCACTAATTTCAAATGACTTTGAGTCTGTTCCATCATAAATACCGAGTCAGGTTCTCTGTATCTCGTGAAGCCAAGGAAAAGGACGCACATCTGAGGTCATTTGGAAAGCCACAGTGGCTGGTGGGGAGAGTCTCCAGGCAGTTGGTTTGATTTTGTTTCTATGTTTTCTAAAAGTCTACCTTCAATGAAAGTCAGAGGGCTGATGCTCAGAAATCAGGACATTGAAGGTTTATGTAGACAGAAAGCTGTAGCCTCGACTCTCCATCTAGTGAAATAGCTCAGGGTCAGCTTCTTCTAGTCACACTGGTAGCTGTTGCTCTGGCCTGGACCTGTCTGCAGGACCCCCCAATGTCTGCAGGATCCCTCCCATGTCTGGTCTCCACAGAGTTATAACATAGGCCAGAGACAGCTGATCTACCATTACAAGGCCTCAGTGTGGCTTTGTCCACACATTCAACTCCGCCACCCTGCTGGAATCCTGGGGGGGAGAGTATCAGCACCACTGCCAGGCACAGAGACAGAAGTGGGGACACAAAAGCAAAGAGAGAAGCAAGCATCCTAGGCCAGTGGGTGTGAGAGGGGGAGCCCTAGGGTCTGTGTCTATACCATCCCCTGAAGAACAAGGTGGGACCTCCTCGACCTCCTTGCCACAGGCTCATTCTGAGGGACTGTGTAGAGATGGTGAGTGGCTCCTCATTGTCTACCTCTTCTAGTCTTTCACAAGGAGCCAAATGCCAGGTCTCTGGGTGGCATTACATAGTCACAGCTCTGCTCCAGCCAACACTGTATGGCCACGAGTGTTTATAGAGACTGAGCACAGCCCATGACTCCATTGCTGACTCCTCCAACATCAAGGAGTAGTCCCTGATCCCCCATGTTGCTCTTGCTTTCTGATCTGCTTTGATCCTATGGGCACTAACAGCTTCAAGAATAGGTTTAGCTGGATCTACCTCCATATGCCACTTTATAAAGGGGGGTTGTTTTAGATCAGGGATGAGGTGCAACAGGCTTTTTCTTTTGGACCTCCAACCAGCTCCCAAATCATGACATGGAGACTTATTACTGATTTTGAATGTTTGTCCTTACCTTAGCTCTTTTTTAGCTATCACCTTTAACTTAACCTGTTCTCTTTATCTGCATTTTGCCTCTGGGTTTTTACCTTTTCTTACTTTCTGCTGTCTCTATACCTGTCTGACTGGTTACTGCCTGGCTTCAGGCACCAGCATCTCCCTCGTTCTCTCCTCTCTTCCTTCATTCTCCCAAGCCTAGATGTCTCCTCCTATTTATTTTCTCTGCCCACTGGACCCACCTATCCTTTCTCCTTCCTAGCTATTGGCTGTTCAGCTCTTTATCAGACCAATCAGGTGTCTTAGGCAGGCAAGGTGAAACAAATGCAACACATCTTCACATAATTCAACAAATGCAGCATAAACAAAAGTAACACAGCTTTACACAGTAAAGTGATATTCTACAGCATAAACAAATGTAACACATCTTTGCATAGCTAAAATAATATCCCACAACAATGAGGGGTCCTCATAAGTATGTCATATGCAAGGCTCCTAGACAGTGGGGCCAGTCCTTGGCCAGCCTGATCATTTGGTCTGCTTGGTGCCTGATACATTAGGTATCGTCGATACTCTAGTTAGAAATAAACTAGGTAAACTAGGAATGAACATCTTAAAATCTATGCAATTGTTTCTACATAATCAACTGTTCTAAACTCTGCAGGCGTCACAAAGCAAATGTATTATCCTGCTGTTCCTGCAGACCACTTAGCTGGGTCCTTCACTGTGGCTTTCAGAAAATTGTATTTAAGGTGTCTTCTGCAAATATAGTCATCCGGGTGCTCAATTGGGGGGAGGGACTTTGGCCTGACAACCCACACAGTGGCGCTTGCTCACTGTTGGCCAGGGACTAGAGCTCCTCACATCCTCAGCTTCCCAAAGGAGCACTTCGCAACTCCAAAGCCTGCTCTCCAGGAGGGGTCCAGAGAACGTGAGAGCTGTAGAGACAGCCTGCAGCCACGGGCATTTTATAATGCAGTCTCTGAAGTGACCACCCACAGCCTATTTGTGCTCTATTTGTTCCACATCACACACTTAGAAGGAGGTTTCAGATGGAGGGGTGGGGACTGCCTACTGGGAGCTCCTGGCTGTCCTCCCTAGTCTCCCAGGAAGAGCAGCAGCCCAGACAGTGACACTGAACAGCACTAGGAGGAATGCAATAATCCTTCTGTTCCTATCTGCTGCCCAATGTCACTGCTCATGACACCCTCTTCTGCTTTTGAAAGTGCCGCTCTGCACTCACTGGGCAATTTGACAATCACGGAACAGCTTTCCCGAGACAGGCTCTGAGCTTGACCTCCAACAGAGGTTTGCGATTCTGGCTCTGGAGGTTAATCAGCAGCTACTGTCCCGAGGCACACAGAGCTCTCTGGACAAGTGCCACCATCCTGTCCACACCCACATACTCTACTTGTCTCCTAAAAATCATCTGGTCAACGCCCTGGTTTTCTGTGTTGTGCTATAAATTTCTGAGACTGATTGGAGTGGAGGGTCTAGCTCTGGAAGGGCTTTGTATGCAGCTATTTAGTTTGCTCTGAGACAACGGCATCATTTATCTTTCATCATAAGTGTTTATCATCTGGTACCATACAAAATTTTCTAAAAACCTTTGAACAACCTGACATTTTTGCACATAAAAATTAATGTGTCATAACTGCGACTCTTTTGTTTTCTGCCTGAGTAGTCTCTCAAACACAATGTCCAGTTAACAAATAACCCTGAAAACGGGCCCAAAGGACAAAGGTGCTCCTGGTTCCCTGTTCTCTGAACCTCTTTTCTCAGCTCTGCATATCCCTTTTCCATTTTTTTTTCATAAACATTTCCTAAGGACAAAAGTATTTCAGAACATATGGGCCGTGTCTCTGTTTTGGATGTAAAAACTTCTGGCATTTCACTGACTTCATTTCACTCTGAATCACGCTCTCATTTGCTGTAAACATCAGGGTATTTTGATCAATTAGGAATAACTGAGATACTTGGAGCATAACACTGCATCACTCCAACTTTCCTAAGTGGGTAAGTGATCGCCCAGTGTGTGTCTCCTTGATTATTTTTAAATTTATATGTTCTGTTTATTTAGTTCCCCAAACAGATGGTACGAGTGGAGGTTTTGTTCAACTCCAGATCAGAGGCGGCCTCTCCCTGTGCTCTGAGCTTCGTCTGTAGGGCGAGGGAGCCTCCACTTTCTGCTGTGACATGTGGTGCCGCTTTAGTGGCCTTGACACATCTATCATCAGTACCTGAAGACACCAGACTGGTGAGCTCATGAGTCTTGTGTGGGCCGTCCCCACAGAAGGACCAGGAGCTCCAGGGACAGGCTCAAGAGGTTGTGTACCTTGTCTAGATCTACTGTGCTCTGTCACATGTGCTCACAAACATGTGCTCTGTCACATACATGCACACATCTCACAGGCACACATATACACTTAAACATGAATGCATACATACATGATACACATGTATACACACCCTAGACATACTTTGTGTACACCATATATACGAGTCATGGGCAGATATCACATGCTACACAAAAATACATACATCACACATGTACTATGTAAACTGCCTGCATACCACACAAACAAACACTGCACAGAGGCACACACACACCACCACCACCACCACCACCATAACCACAACCACCACCATATATACTGCTATATTCCACATACCTGTCCTCTGTACATATACACACAACACAATAAGCCTTCATTCTGCCCATATATGTACCATACATTAAACACATATCACTTTCAGCTTCTTCATATAAAATTTAAAACTTTGATTTAGGCATGGTAATGAAGCACAGGAAAAAGCATTGACTATGACAAGCAAGATTTTTTTCGCCAAAGAGACCAAAATTTTCTTTTTGTTTGTTTTTATTTGGCGTGGGGTTGTTTATAGATAGGTGCCCAGCCAGCCTGGCATTCATTATGTAGTCCAGAGCAGCCTTGAACTCCTGGTCAACCTGCCTACTTCTGCCTCTTGAAAGCATATTCCAGCCTCAAACTCCAATTCTTGTCAGAGCAGAGAAACACAGAAGCTAATGTGTAACAATTTCAAATCTCAGAAAGGAAAAAAAAACTATAAATATGGCAATCAGAAGGAACATATGGAAAGGGCAAAGGTTATTTTAGGATCGGGAAGGTTTTTCTGGGGCGTTTCTCTGAGCAGAGAGCTGCACGTCGGGGAAGCCAGTCAGTCATTTACTCAGAAGGGAACAATGAGCCGCCTGGTCCAGCTATTTTGTAGACAGGACACAGAGAGAGAGGAGACCCAGCTGGGGCTTCCAAAATGATGGGTGGCCAGTTGGAATCGAAACTAAGTCAGTTGTGTCCCCATTCCCCCAGGCTCTCAGCAGCCTGCAGTAAGTAGTCTCTTGAAACACAGCCAACTGGCCTCCAGTCTCCTCACCATAATGACCATATCCAGCTCTTAGAACACTGCAAAAGCCTAGGGTGACCAGGTGACAGTGTGGGCTCCCAGAGAGAAATGCCTTCATCTCCCAGACACCCAGACCACCACCAGGTCAAGCCCCACTATTTCAGAGTCTTTGACTCTTTCCCCTAAGTCATCCATAGCTTTGAAGCCACAGACATTTCAGAGCAGAGTAAGCATCACAGGAGGTGGCTTTCCTGTGAGAACATGCCCTGACATGCTGCCTTGCTTCCACCCTCAGACACTACTAAGCTTTACCCCTCTGTGGCAATCAAAAGTGTCCCACACACACTGGGGAACCCTTGGGTCTCAGGCCACCATAAGACTCCAATCTCTATAGATTCTCAGTGATTCCTGCAAGTTAGACCAAAGAATCTTTCTCTGATATCCCCAGATTTGGAATCATTACTCCCTTTTTCAGGAAGTAGCCTTTGATTCCTCATGTGGGAGATGAGAAACTGGATTTCATAAATGAAGTTGTCAATATGTTTCCATCTTGGAATCCAAATTGATTTCCTAGTGTCTTAGGTTTTTTTTGTTATTTTGTTTTGTTTTGTTTTTATATACTACTGACCACTGGACATCATGTGTTGGGCCATAGTCCCTGGGTCTAAAGATCCCTTTGTGACATTCATTCTCATCTTTACTTTATCCTATCCCTCTCCCAGCATCTTCATTTGGATGGGGGAGTATTTATTAGCCCCCTTCTGTACAGGAGGAAATCAGGGTGTAGAGGGATAGAAAGCTGCCAACTCTCCTCCAGATAATTGGCTAGAGAGTGCTAGGAGCCCAGCTCAATCTCTTTTCCAGACTGTAGAGGCCCAGGGAGACAGAGGTGACAGTGTTGGCTCACCTCTAACCTGACTCAAACCCATGAGCTTCAAAGTCAGTTACAACTTGTTAGAGAGGTCTTTGAGAAATTATTTTCCCTTCTTTACTGCCAGATATGAAATATCCAGACACAATACATACAAAACCTTTCTCTTTCCCCTGTATTTTCCATAATATTTCTGTTCTGGCCTTTTCAAGTATAATCTAAGAAAACACTAGGAATAGGCACGCCCAATCACACATGCCCACACACTGATTTGCTCGAAGGACCCTGTGAGGCAGGGCTGCAGGAGAAAGGTCTTGGCCCTGGATTTCCTCTGCTGGAGGAGACTGCTTGCAGTTGTGAGCAGAACCTGGGACAGTGCTTGGCACGCTCTACAGATCTGTTCAGCTCCTGGGTCCCAATAGCTGAAGTCTAACCCCGTCGAAAGCATCTTAGTTTCAGCTGGCATGGAATTAGATTTGGGGAAGCTAGAGAGTGATCAAAAGTGGTACCCAAATCAACGCAGCCTCTAAATTGGAACAGGAATAGGGCCACGGAGAGCTCTTCTGGGCGTACACGTCTGCCTGGCTGGTGTCTGTGGAAGCCGAGCACACGCGCAGGCCGTCACCAGCTTGTCCCTTTGTTTAAGAAGCGGGTCCTATTCCTAAATTAAACTATACAAAGAAACACAGAAGACAAAAGCATCAAGGCAGAGTGTCTCCAGGTGCCCCAGCCCGGTATCCTACTCAGGACCCTTCAGTGAAAACCTTGGGGCTCCATGGGACCACAGATGAAAAGCACCTCCTAAAAGTCCTGCCTTGACACCAGACCCAAGGAAAACAATAATGATAGTGTTAAGCACAAGTTAAAACATCTAAGAAAGACGGGTTCCTGCAAAGAGAACTCAAGCAGGGAAAAATGTGTGTGAACCAAAATGTGACCTGATTCAAATTGTCTTTCTCCGTCACCAGAATCAACTTTGATCTTATATTTTAAAATTTGCTTTTAACGGATAATGTCTGTAGCACAAATTATAGGAAGGCCCAAACACGAAGGATTAGAGGGAGACAGTATGTTAAATGTGACTTTCAAAGGCCCCTTTGGTGAGGAATTACAGTGGATGGCTGTGAACAGAAAGTGGCTTTGAAGTCAGGAGTGCCGCCTGGCCCTCTGCTTGGGGATGCCAGGGCAGGGCTGTGATTACGCTGTCAGCAAGAATGCTTCCGTGGCTCACTTCTGTGCATTTCTTTCCCCTATTCACAGAAAATTCTGCCTCCCCAATACTCTAATAAGTTGCTAAAAACTAACGAAGAGGGTTATTATGCACTTTGCTGAAAGTCATGCTGTTATGTAACCCAGGAACCTTTTGCTATAAAAATGAAATACATTCTGTAGCCTTTTCTTTCTGTCTTTTTTCCAAATTTTTTTCCATCTATTTTTCCCAAGAGGTTGGGATGAATGCTGCATTCTCTGAGACTGAAGAGAGCAACGCTGTCCTGATCTTTCAGAGTCAGATCCCAGCATCCCTCACTTGATTCAATCCTCAGATCAGAGATCTAGGAAGGCTCCTGGGCTGTGGCTTGCAGCTGTAGGGGAAGAAGCAGGTGGGTGAGCTCAAAGCCCTTCCTGAGCCAAAACCCAGGGGACCTGCACCGAGCCCACCTAACCTTGCAAACACTCTGGCTAAACCTGGCCTACCCTCTTGCTGTACACAGCACACTTCCGTTAGCCTGAAGAAGGGAAAAGGTGTCTGTCACAAGGCCTAATTTATAACTAAGTGCCAGATTTCTGGTGCCATACCCCACACAAAGTGAAAAGCAATCCCATTGTAAGCCAAGGCCGATGCGCATAGAAAATCTTAGCCCTACTCCCTCCTCTGACCACAGAGCAAATGTTGCCTGAGTTTACACTGCACACAGCACCGAGCCTTTAGCACTGTGTGCCCACATTAGACATTCAGCACTGTGCACACAGTACTGAGCACTTAGCACTGTGTGCCCACATTAGACATCCAACACCGTGCACACAGCACTGAGCACTTAGCACTGCGTGTCCACATTAGACATTCAGCACTGTGCACACAGCACTGAGCACTTAGCACTG
>JAQHUG010000124.1:5288407-5323188 GCA_028555095.1 Dicrostonyx torquatus
ACTGAGCACTTAGCACTGTGTGCCCACATTAGACATTCAGCACTGTGCACAAAGCACTATAAACCCAGCAGTGCATTGCACTGAATGAACCTATGCACACAAATGCAGCAAAACCCAACCCGTGGGTGTGGCCTGGGGCATTCTCAGAGCCTGCTGACACTAGCTTTACTCTCACCCATTCCTCCACTGCCACCAGAGGGGCTGCCTCCTGGAGAGAGCTCTTCCCACTTTAGGCAGGCATCAGGCCCCTCCCTCTTGCACCCTGCCTCCACTAGGCAGGAACGCCTGAGGAACTCATCTAGCACTCTGGACTTCCACCCAGCTATTCCCTCTACCTCACTGGGCCTGTGTCTCATCACCCATCAGGCCTTGCTCACTCCCTGGGGCTCTTGTACCATCACCATGACATCAAGGACTTGTCAGACTATGGAGGTAGTTCCACCCGTCAGGTCCAGGGCAAATGCTGTTTGTATATGATTCATGGCCCCTGGTGTTGGCCCTCCACCCAACATCTTACCGCACCATCTAATAATTATCTGGGGTTTGGTTTTATTATTAATTAAACTTTTTGAAGACTTTCTGGCTTGCAGGGAAATTCAAAGGGAAAACACAATTTTCTCCTCACTGTATCACCCCATCTCCTAAGGCAGGAAGAGAAAGACAGCTCTCTAGGGGCCTTTGGGAGGCGCTGGAGGCTCATTCACAGGGGCTTCACTTCCTCGGCTTAATCACCTTCATCAGCCTCACCAGCTTTGAACTTGAGTTTCCCCATTTGTTGTAGGAGGCTACTTGCTCATTTCCCAGTCGCCTGGACTCCCGAAATAACCACACAGAAACTGTATTACTTAAATCACTGCTTGGCCAATCACTATAGCATATTTCTAGCAAGCTCTTACATATTAAATTACCCCGTTTCTATTATTTTATATTTTACCATTAGGCTCATGGCCTACTGGCAAGGTTCCAGCTGGCAGTTCACGTCTTTCCCCTCTGGCAGCTACATGGCATATCCCGGCTCTGCCTTCTTTCTTCCAGCATTCAGTTTAGTTTTCCCCACCTAGCTCTGTTCTACCCCATCACAGGCCAAGACAGATTCTTTATTCATTATTATTTTACTGACCAATAAAAGTAACATATATACAGAAGGACATCCCACATTATCCGTATTCCACACTTTCTCAGCTGTCAGGTTCCGCATGATGGGGACATTCCATTATGATAAGCATGCAGTGGTACATAGCAGTTAGGGCTCTCTGGGGGGATGGAGCCAATGGGATATGTATAGCCTATATAAGGGGAGCCACAGGGCTGGCTTACTGGATGGGACTGTGTGTTCCAATGATGGCTGCATACAAAAAAAAAAAAAAACAAAAAAAACTAAGAACCTGGGGCTGCTGAGTCCACAAAGCAGTCCCAGTCCCACACACAAGTCCCAGAGAGCCACTGGTGCTGAGTCCACGCTGTGAGGCTGGAAAGCTGGAGTCCCATGTAAGTTGAGGATGGCAGTGGCAGCATCAGAAGCATTGACTCAGGACTAAGTACATTCTTCTTTTGGGGTTGGACCTCTTTAGAACCTGGGCCACCCAGTTCGAAGGTGGATGTCCCCTGCTCAGTTAATCCTCTCTGTCCCCACAGCAGTGTGTCTCCTAGGTGACTGCAGACCCAGCCAAGCTGACAATCACTACTGACCATCACAGGACCCTAGGGTGTACAGTGTAGAGTCATGAGATATGATATGTAACTCTATGCTGTGTGTCCCTTTGGTGGGACATCACTTCAGACTTTGCCCATTTCTGTTTGGTTTTGTTTACTTCCTGCTGGTGCTTTCTATGCTTCAGATACCAGCCTTTGGTCACATGGACTTTGCAAATGCTTCCTCCTAAGCTGTGACCTTTCAGCGTGTCCCAAACCCCAGAATGGAAGCCCTAAGCTTGTTTCATCCATCTTGGTACTCCAATTCTGACTTATCACCTCCAGCACAAGCCGGTGACATAAAGGAACCCTTGTTTGCCGACTCCCATAAGAGCAGATGTCCCCTCACTGAGGCTTTGGTCTCGCAAGAACAAACTCAGATCTTACTGGTATTTTGACCCCTGGTTACTGTGGGTCTTTCTGGGACAAACAGTGGGATTGAGAAGTGCAGTTTGAGAGTTTAGAGCTGGTGAAAGAAGTTTTAGCCTTGAAGGGTGGGGTAAACTGTTGCTCCTTCTGGAGGCTCCTGTCACAAACAGTGAAGTGACTTGCCTAAGGTGACCCTTCTAGTAGTATTTCCCCTGTGTTCACAACGATGAGTCCATGGCAAAGACCTGTTGGTGAGGACAGTGCACACTGTGGAGCTACTGTAAGGTCAGCTACGGAAACGAGCAAGGTCTTCACAAAACAGGTTTGATGGGAGAGACGCTGTGGAAGTGAGTTCCCTGTACCAGGAAGCTAGGGTGCTCATCGTCAGACCAGGCATAGTTATCAGGGCGCACACTGGGGAAGGGATGGGAGAAAGGGGCCAAAGTGTCCTGTTTGGGTCAGAGATTGGCATTGTTAGGAGTGATCTGAGTGTGGGAAGCCGTGAGTTAAAGAATGTCAGCAGCGGTTAAACACCTCTAGGGCCAGCCCTTACCAGGTGTTGCAGGGAGTGGCAAGAGTCTAGGAAAACACTTACTTTAGTGCTGGGAATGCTGATCACTGTGGTTCAGGAAATTATCACCATTTAACCAAAACAGAGAGAATTTCCAAAACAGCATGATCATGGACAGCGGGTACTGGCTATGAGTTTAGGTTGGTCTCTGGTGCATTTGGGAGCTTACCATTAACTATTCCTCAGGAGATCATTTCCCGTAGGTACAGGTCAGTGATACTGATTCCTCCCTTGTCTTTCAACATCCCAACCTCTTAGGAAATGCTGACCGGCAGGAATATTCTAGAAAGATACAGAAGATATTTATCCATCTGCCCTAGGCTTTCTTTATCCCCAAATAATTGTGTGTGCCACCCCTTTTAAGTGGCAGCCTGGTGGGAGTCTATAAAATACCAATTATGGCTATCTAACCCACAGTACCTAGCCTCTAGCATCCTGCCTCCATGCTCCTCCCAGTCCAAGCACTTTGGTGTAAAGTCTAGGCTTTCAGGCTTACCAAGCGGAGGAGGGCAGTCTCTAACTCAGGCACTCTGCCCAATGGGGAAGAAGGGCTGGGTTGTGGGTGGCTACTGTGAGAAACACTCTGTAATTGGAATTGGAATTCTGTGCTGTGAGCCATACCTTGGTCTGTTCCATATTCCTGAGACATAGAACTTGTTTGCTTCATCACTGCCCCCAGTCCTCTCAGGTCACCCGCCTCTAGGATTTCTGTATTTCTGACACACACACACACTCCCTTCTTGGGACCTGTGTGTGATGCTTTGTCCTCAGAGGGCATACCTTACTCAATGCTGCCACCTCACAGACCCTGCCTTGATGACCCTACTGACAGACAGCAGATACCATTAGTCTACTCTCCGGTCACTCACTTCATCATGTTTACAAATGGCTTTGTCTCTCCAAGTGCCTGGACAACTCAACAGCAAGGATTCCCCTGCCTTTAAAAGAAGGTCTTAAAACTTAACAGTATTGTCTGCTTGCAGAATCTCAAAGGATGTTTAGCCCACAAAGGCTTTCCCGCGTGTGTTTTCTGATGACTTTAAAGCTAAAATCTTTACGGGCCAGGCGGTGGTGGCACATGCTTTTAATCCCAGCACTCGGGAGGCAGAGGCCTGCAGATCTCCATGAGCTCAAGGTCAGCCTGGTCTATGAGAGCTAGTTCCAGAACAGGCTCCAAAGCTACACAGAAAAACCCTGTCTCGAAAAGACAAAAATCTTTGCACAGATCCCCCCTTCCTCTGCCACATACTTAAATATGCACATTTTGTTTTGCCTAAAATACTTAAGATGCTCAGGGAAACATTCACTGTGGCCAAGAGATGGTTCCAAGAAAATCTACCAAGTAAGCAGATTGGTACTGGATCTGTTCTTTTACCTATGTATGACCTCTATGTCCACTCTTAAATCAGCAAACAGAATAACCAACTAAATAAGCGCCTTCAGGTACGACAAAGGTTGAACTAGGCCACTTTGTGTCCCTAACCCTCCACCCTACCCCGTCAACCAGCATGAGTAAGATGCAAAGACCAAGCCTGAGAGCACGCACACCACAGCAGCTGGAGGCTGGTCCTCAGTGGAAAGTCTCGTGTACTGCTGACATATGTCCCCTCCCAGGACCATCCACACACAGAAGGGGATGTGAGGGGAGGGGCCTTACCTTAGATATTAACATATATTTACTTTAATAGTTTTGTATAGCCACTGGGGAATCTCATGGCATTTTTGCATTTTATATTGGCTAATTACAATTTAGAATTGTTTATGATTAAGACTAAGGCACTCATCTACCAACTTATGTCCATGATGATAACACAAGACCAGAGAGAAAATAAAGCACTGTGTTAGCAGAGAGTGTGGTCCCTTACTCATTAGTCACCCCTAAGTGTCCTTTGTTAACTGGGCTCTTCCTGAACTAAACATTACAGTAGTATCACATGGTAATGTAGCCAGCTTTTCAAAGAAGTGTTTTCACTGGTCATCTACATAATCATTTTAAGTCCCTGGGCTGAACAACATAAGTCAATCCTTTTGTTCCTCAAGTCCCCACTGAGAGATATGATTGCTCAGTTTGCAGAGAATGAGGTTGGGGTTCAAAGCAATTAAGTAAAAAATTCAGAATTGCACAGCTAATAAACAGAGAAGAGAAGTTGCATGTTCCT
Organism: Dicrostonyx torquatus; assembly: GCA_028555095.1. NCBI lineage: Eukaryota > Metazoa > Chordata > Mammalia > Rodentia > Cricetidae > Dicrostonyx > Dicrostonyx torquatus. The sequence continues at coordinate 5,293,199 of JAQHUG010000124.1, forward strand.
CAGTTATGCATCTATGCCAAGAAAATACAGACTAAGAAGGCAACATAACAAAAAAGCAAGAGGCCTAGTACCAAAATCTTTTAAAATTTTTATTGAAAATAGAGTTTTTCATGCAATATGTTCTAATCACAATTCCCCCCCCTCATCTCCCAGAACTTCTCTACTTCCACACCCTCCCAACTCTATACCTTTTTTGTCTCTGTTTTTTAGAAAACAGTTACTAAAAAGAACAACAAAGAAAAGGTACATGAAATGCATGCACACAAACAAAACCCATAAAAAATACAAAATCAGAAATCATAACATGCGAGCAAAAGACCAGTGAGGTAAAAATGCTCACACAAAGCAATATGTAACAAAAATAGACCCAAAAATATCACTGAGTTCACATCAAAAATCTTAAAATAGCATAAAGTTGATTGAGTTCATCCAGAGTCAGAGGGTCAAGAGATTAGACTCTGAACGGTCGGACTGCAGTTAAGTCTATAGGGCATTTCCTTGATTAGTGATTGATGGGGGGAGGGGTCTCAGTTCACTGTGGGCAGGGCTACCCCTAGGTCCTGCGTTATATGATTAGACTGAGCAAGCCATGAAAAAGAAGCCAATAAGCAACATTCATTCATGGCCTCTGCATCAGCTCCTGTTTCCAGGTCCCTGCCCTGACTTCCAGGGTGAAGAAATGTCACCTGTAAGTGTAAATAAAACAAACCTTTTCATCCCACACTTGCTTTGGGTTGTGGTGTTTTATCACGTGGATAGAAACCCTAGCCAAGACGGAGAGTCATAAGGAAATGTGGTAAGAGCGAATCAAACAACAGAAGAGGAGAAAGAAGACATGAGACAAGCCAGCATACCACATGAATGGGACAAGCAAACACTTCAAATGAGCTGGAACTAGAGTAGCTGCCAGTTACTCCCCTACCTGTAGGCACATCCATGTAGGTCAAATGGTCCTTTATCTGATATGCATGAGACCAGAAGCATTTGGTCACATCTGCGTGTACTTTATACATGAGGGATGGGCCACAAGTCTAAGCATGAAATCCATTTATGTTCCATATATACCAGGCCTGAAGGTAATTTAATACCTTACGGCACTTGAATTTCATCACAAGGGGTGAGGTCAAATGTGGACTTTTCCACTATGGTACCATGTCAGGGCCCGGAACATTTTGGATTTTGAGCCATGTCATATTTCAGGTTATATGATTAAGGATGCTTATCCTGTTTTCATACTCCCCAACAGGTAAGAATTGCATGGTGTAACTTCAAGTCTCCCACAGTGGCTGTCCCCACAAACCATCCTAGTTGGGGTAGTTTCCCTAAATTTAAAACTTCCAGATTTAAAATGAATCAACTACCTCAAAAATCTACTTTAAAAACTATTTCCAAGCCAGGCGGTGGTGGCACATGCCTTTCATCCCAGCACTTGGGAGGCAGAGACAGGCGGATCTTTGTGAGTCTCAAAGAGTAGCTGCCAGCCTGGTCTACAAGAGCTAGTTCCAGGACAGGCTCCAAAAGCCACAGAGAAACCCTGTCTCGAAAAACCAAAAAAAAAAGAAAAAGAAAAAAAGACAAACAAACCTATTTCCAAGTGAATTCTGTGTGCACCCTTTACTGTCACCCATGAACAACAGGGCTAGTTAAAGTATGTTTAGTGGTTCAGAGCCTCCCAACATGAAGAGACCTCTGAGACTCAACAGAGCAGATGTTGAAAACTCAGACTCCCCAATTAAACAGAAAATGTCAGGCTAAAAGCTTCAGACTTGATAAACCCTGTTTTTCCACTTGCCGGTAAAAAATCTGGCGCCGACACAGGTTTTCTGTGCTTTTCCAAAGTAATCACTCTCAATTGTTCTTCTCATCTTTGCTCAATAGGTAATCAGACTTCATGCAGAACACAATTACCCTCAGTCTTCCAGAGCCGACGAAAAGGACTAGCAGAATTATATAAAGCGTTGAGCCTGAAACAGCAAAGCACACTGATTCTTCACTCCAGCCCAGGTTACAGTGCCCAGTACTGGTGGCACTGTGTCCTGTTATTGAAATACTGAATACTTTTTCTTTTCTTGGACAGAGCTTCAAGCACCTCAGAGTTGAAGAAATTATAAATAAAACCAGAACCATCTTCTTAAGTTACCCCTTCTGGGTTTCTCCAGGTGGGGACGTCTCAGTTCACTTTTTCCTCTTTACAGCAAAGAAATTCACTTTGCTACATTCGGACCCACTGGAGAAGGGCATCACTTCCATTCCCATGGGTCATTTTTGGAGATATTTCTTTCTGAGATGATTGTGGTTTGAATGTGAACCACCCTCCGCTGGCCCATGTATCTGGACATTTGATCTCTTGTTAGTGATGCTGCTTTGGAACACGGTTGACCTTTAGGAGGCGGGCCTTACTGGAGGAAGTGAGTCACTGGGGGCAGGCCTTGAGGCTAGCTAGCTCCACCGACTTCCTGTCCACTCTGATTCCTGACAACACATTCCGTGTAGCCTCCCACCACCACCACCACCACTGCATGCTCCTGAGGTCATACTTAGCTTTTCTAGTCATGATGGGCTGTATCCTGTTTAAAGAGTCTAAATAAGTCCTCCCTCCCTGAGCTGCTTCTTGTGAGGTATCCTTCAGTCACCGCAAGGAGGGAAGTTACCACTGCGGGAGGCCTTGAGCCACACACATGGGCGAGGACAAAGCCATCAAGCATCCGTGTACTAAGTGGACGCTCATTCTCCAAAGTTAGCCATTGCACGTTTATTCCTCTGAGTTCACGATGAACTATCCGTTAGTCCTGCTGAAGCTCACAAATCCTGAGAGGCAGGTAGACAGAATCTAGACCGGTATTGTGTCTAGTTACAGGAACAAAGACTCAACAATTAATTCTCATGTGGGCTCTCTGAAACTCATGGTGAGCCCAGAGTGCAACTACCACACCCATGACTTTCTTCTCTTACGGACAAAAGCAGGCTTCTTGCTCTGCCTTCTCTCTCCTTACCTTCACTTCAGCTTCTCAGCATGCTATTTGGATCCAATTTGCTCCATTATAATCAGTACAATTGATGAGCTCTCCAGAAGAGAATTGAATGAAATACACAGAAAGTCCAAAAGGAGACAAGAGCTTCTCACATACGCATTTCATTTGAATTTCACTTCAGCTCCCGGTTCTTATATATTAGTTATGAGTATCAAATTGCAACAACCTAACACTGCAAGCCTGCAGATGCCTAAAGGTGCTTTTGAACTTTGTAACTCAGGGGCCACAGAATACTAAACACAAACAAGTTATCTCCTCCAGAGCTTACTGGCATTCAGTCAGATGCTGGGAAATATCTCTCACTTAGAAATGAATCTAACACCACCTGTAAACTATACTACCTATAACCTCCCTGATATAAAAACAAGTTTGCGGCGGAAGAGGAGACTCAGTGGTTAAGAACACTAGCTGCTCTTCCAGAGGACCCCGGTTCAATCCCCACCACCCACATGGCAGCTCACAACTGCCTGTAATTCTACTCTCAGGGGATCTAAACACCCTCTGTGGGGCTCTATGGATGTCGGGCATGCACATGGTGCACAGACACACATACAGACACAACAGTCATACACATAAAATAATTTTAAAATATAAGTTTGTTTCTAGTTTTTGTTATTGTTACTTTATAGTAGTCTTGAATTTCATATAAACTATCTCTTATTTTTAGCCAGATAAAATGAAGATAACTTTCCAAATTTGAAAAAGAAATTAACAATATAAAATGTCTCTCCTTCCTATACACCTGGAAGCAAAGGTCTCATCAGTTCCGTGAAAAGCGTGACCTCACTTTACTCAGAAGTGAGAGAAGACACAGGTGAAACACAGTTGTCTTTGATGATGCTTCCCAGACCTCAAAAGCTAAGCCTGAAGTCTCAATTCAGTTGGAAGGCATGGTGGTCCATTTTCATTGGCAACTTGAGACAATCTAGAACCACCTAAGAAGAGCAGCTCAGTTAGAGACTGTCTAGATCAGGTTGGCCAGTGGGTGTGTCTGTTGGGGGTTGTTGTTATTATGTTAATTGATGTGGGAAGGGCTAGTTCACTGTCGGGGGGCACCATTCCCTAGGCAGCAGCCTCTGGACTGTGTAGGTGCTGCAGGCAGGCTGAGTGCATATGCCTTCCTTCTGTGTTCCTGGATGCAGTGCTGAGTTTGTTTACATTCCTCCTGGACTTCCTCCCAACAGTGAACTCTGACCTAGAATTGTAAGCCAAATAAACACTTCCTCCCCTGCCTTGCTTCCCCCCCCCCACCACTCCATGTTTACCACAGCAACAGAAACAAATATAGAACACGTATCTGGCCCATCCCCCTGCCTGGCACCTGTGTCACTATAATGGAAACCATATATCCTGGCTCTGTCCATGAAAGACCAGCCCTGGCAAGTTTACCTTCACTTGTCCTGATCTGAAGATACTCTCTCCCTATTCGAGAGCCAAGGAAAGCTAGAAGCATCTGGTTTCCTTCTAAGACTGTCCTTCCTTCTCAGAACTGAAGCCATGATACTGAGACGGGTGAGATAATGGGTCTGTGTATAGACAGGAAACCAAAGACCAGGATGTTGATACTAATGTCTTGAGCAACTCCAGCCAATAGGGAAGCTGTGAGGCCCGTGTGGAACAGAGCACTTCACATGAGGCTCATGCAGAACACAAGATCTTAGAGACTGTCAGACACTGGGTTTTGGAGACTCATATGACGAAAAGAAAGGAAAGATCCCATTTTTAAAATATGGATTGCTAGCTGAAAGAACATAGATCGAATTTTTAAAATACAGTGTTAAACTTTCAGTCCTTGCTATTGATTGACCCTTTTCTTTTTTTTCATCCTGTGGCCACTAGAAAAGATTAGATGACTAAATGGCTCATACCATCATTTCTGTGAAGTTGAGTAATGCCAGAGCAGGGGTAGGCAGACTTCTCCAGAGAAGAGGTGCTCCACTGAAGCGCTCTTCTGTCGTGGGAAAATCATGACACACGGTGCATGAACAAATCAACAGGGCTGTAGTGAAGCTACCATACACAGGAGACGGCAGGCTGCATTTAGCCGTGTTCTACAGTTTGCTGATTCCAGACCTAGATCAGAAAGTGCATCTTTAAATTAACATGTCCATTTTCAACAACCTCCTTTTGCCCAGCAGCCTGAAGGAGCCAATGCTAATTATGCATGGGGGAGTTCTTACCACTTCCTTTGGGTTAGGAAGAAGCCTTGCAGGGCAGTTATGGAGGTGTTGTGGCCTCATCTGACAGGATGGCCTGCTTTGCCCTGATCTCCACGTTACTCATTGCTTGCTATCCCCTGGCAGCAATTAACCAAGCAAAGTTCTCCGTGAAGGCAGAGCCTCCTCAGGCATTGTCTCTGAAAGAAAATCTCACACAAATATTTCGACACTTGAGTTCCTCTTTTGGTTCAGCATCACCAGCCTAATTCATAAGTGAATCTCCATTGTGAAATGATACATGCTGCCTCTCTTGACACTCCACTAATTGCTCCATAGCTCACATCTGCAGTTCAAAGTCACACACGCCATGCGGTCACACCACTTAGGTGGCAATATATGGCCCTGCTGTTGAGGGACAGGCTGATGTTCTCGGGCAAACAGCAAATGCTGTTTAGCAGCCCAGCTCACCAAACCAGAGACGCCCTACTCACAAGATGATGGTGCCTGGAATCTCATTACTATCATAGAAAGAAAGAAGAAGGTATCCAGATTAGCCATCCCATAGACACCTCCGGGAGAGCCACCCCTACCAAAACTAGTGCTGCAGGAATGCCTCCTGCTGATTTGTTCTTCAAGTATCCAACAAAAAATCAAGCCAAATACATCAGCTGATTGTCAAAGTCCCCAAATCTGTTACTATTCTTAGTTTTTCCAAGATGAAAATAAACTTTGCTAATATTAAACATGTATTAGAGACTTCTCTAAGGATCGACCTCGCAGTTGATAGATAGGAACAATGTCGGCACTTCACCGGCCATCCTGTCGTCAGCTTGGGGCAGCCGGCTCTGCTTTAGGCGTGTTTTCTTCTGCAGCATCACATATCTACATTTATCTTATTGAATTCAGGCTTATAACTGCACGTTAATTCCACACAACACAAAACACTCCCCTACCAGGACTGAGAGAGAAGAAAATACAGAAGCAATCATGTCGGTGCTTCCTGCGTAGTTTCTCTGCTTCAAACGGGGAAGATCAAGTTACTGCTTCAGAAAATAAGCAAAACAAGTCATTAATGATATTAATCGTTGTCAGTTTATTTTTCCTCCCCTTTTTGTACCCTGTTAGGTGCTGACATGTATAATCTTTAAGTAAATGGAGTGTCCTCATATTTTATTGCTCTTTGCAAACCCTCAAAGCACTTCAATAGTCAGTTTATGTTAGAAGCAGCACAAGCGATGTGAATGCTGGGTCTGACAATGATGGATGGAGAGCCCTTATCAAGATGCACAAGGACCTGACCTTCTGGGGGCTTCAGTGTATTGGGAAGATGGGCAGTGCAGGCAACTCCAGAAGCCATACACCCCTGTGCTACCAGCACAGAACCCCATCCTGCTCATTTACAATGCTTTCCCAAATCTACTCCACCTGTGTGCTGGTTGAAGAGCATTCAAATGAATTGGTCTGAGCAATGAAACACTCTGTCTTTTCCATTGACCACAGTCCAAAAAGCTACTCTCTGGTCTAAAGCCCTTGTCATGAAATAGCAGAGCACATGCTTGGATGAAGCTGCCTCGGGGGTGATTGCTACCATCCATATCAGTTTGCTTATCTGATTCCTTGCCTGTTCATCACAGGATACAAGAAGTGACTTTGGTCCCCGGGAAGAGGGTGGAGAGCCACTCCCTGGGGAGCTATGGGGTCCCTCCATGGAAGACATCAGACAGATGAGAAACACCCTACAGGGCTGCACAACTGTACAGCTAAACTCAAGATGCACACACAAATCATCAAGGGTACAGAATGGTGCTTTAAAAAAGTAAATTCTTTCTACACCTGTTCTATATTCAACTTTGGACCTCCTTGAGGTTGGTTCCAACCCGAAGAGTGTACAGGTAAAGGTGGTTCAACTTAGTTTGGGGAGACTTCCTCCTGCCCTCTTCAAGGAGCTTAGAACACATGTTTTACTGTCTAGATGTCTTAGGATTGCCTCAAAGGGACCTTGTATTTTTGAACAACAATGAAAATGACTAATATCCCTGAGCAAGGACAGCAGGATTTCTGAGAACCTTGGCCATGGCTGCTATTGTCTGAGACGTTGGGAATGGAAGGATGGCTGTGGGTTACTCAAGGTTAATAATGTTTTAAGTCAACACAGTCCAAAGAGAGAAGTTCTGCTAAGATGACAGTAAGTCACAATGATATACCTTCTGGCCCAGAAGTAATGAGAAGATAATGGCTCAGAGACACCAAACACAAGGAGAACAAGGAAGTGGGAAGGGCCGTTACCCTCATTTGACCAGTATGCTCTGAATATGTGAAAACATGTAGTTGTTACTAATTAATAGAAATATAAGTTTAATAAAACAGAGATAAGTACCTTGAATTTTTCATTACATATTATTTATTTATGTATTTGAATATCAGATCATTACACTGTGTCCACAAATTCATATAATTAAAATAGTAGACAATTGCTTTAATGTTTTAAAAATATATAAATCAGATGTTGTGGATTTCCTGCTTTGACTCACCCATAGAGCTTAAAATAATGCACTTAGGGGCTAGAGAGATGGTCCAGCAGTTAAGGGCCCTTGCTGCTCTGCCAGGGGGCCCGAGTTCGGTTCCCAGCAACCATGTCAGGTGGTTCACAACTACTTGTAACACTAGCTCAAGGGACTATGACACTCTCTTTTGGCTTCCATGGGTACCCACATGCATGTGGCACATGTGTGCACATGCGCACACACACAGACACACACACACACATCAAATGAAAACAGTAAATAAAATCTTTTTAAAGAAAAAGAAAAGATACATTATGTAGAGAACCCCTGATAAATAAGCAATGTCTCAGAGGACGTGTCCTGGTAGCATTTACTGCAAAGGTAGGGTGTGTGGGAAGCCTGCAGCCCACATGTCTGAAACATCCTACGAGCTGAAGATGGCCGTAAGCCTTCTTTCTTCTCCATCTCTGCAGACCTAAGTCCCTCCATTCTGGCCAATTAGTGTCTCCAGAACTGAAGCCAGGAAATCTTCCTTGCCAAAAAAGCCTGTGCATATTCTCCCAATAGTCACCGGATGTACCTTAAGGATTCTATTCCAAATTCATGCGGCTGCACCGAGGGTAATTGGTTCTATATGATGATGAGTTGAAATTGTCATTGTTCTGGGTCATTCTGAATCCTGAGCCAACAGCTGAGTGACCACAAAGGGATTTACCTGCTAATGACAACTTGGGAATTACGGTAGACACCACCCTCCCCACAGAGCCACTGGGAGAAAGAAGGATTTTAACTAGGAAGGTGGATTACTGTGAAGCTATACACCAGCCAAATGGGTCAAAATCATGCACAAAGACTCCTAGAGACCCATCTATCAGATGGGGACATTTGAGAGTGAACCCTGCCCAACACTCTGGTGGTTTTACAATGTCTCGCCATTGTGTTTCGTGGCCTGTGGAACATGTCCTAAGGTAAGAGTGAAGGGTGAAGCCTTGGTTGATAGCCATGGAACAAGAAGGTGGTGACTCCCACACACTCGAGGCCTTGAACTATGGTGACCAGACACCTCCAGACTCAGGAGTAAAAATAACAGAGGCCATGACTACTTTATAAACCATCCCCCAAGAGGCTAAAGGAACACACCTCAAAAATGATCTTCAGGAAACACATCATAGAGACCAAGTGTTTCTTTCTACCCATGTCCTCCTCCTGTTCTTCAAAGTGTTCTGTACACTTGGCTTAGAAAAGAAGCAGTCTATCTAATGTTGAATTATGAAGAAGCCTCAGAGCCCAAGATATAAAAACAAAATTGCTGTCTCACAAGAAGCCATCTGAGAAAATCAGCCACTTAATTGTGTTTATTTCCAATTACACTTTGAAGATTTTTTTGTTTGTTTGTTAAATGAATGAGTCCTCAAACTTCTCAGAAATACATGAGGTCTCAATGGGTGTCCCCTGCCTCTCCAACTGGTCCTGAACTGACCTCATCCTTTCTGACAGCCATTTATGGGAAGACCTACTCTGCACCAGTGACTTCCCCTTGATGTCCCCCATTGAGTCCACGCAGGAGGGGCCAGGAACCCAGCCAAGTTCCTGGATCTGCTGTTTTCTCAGTGAGGAAAACAAACTCATGCAACTTCTTTGAAATGAAGTCACGCCCAGGGAAGGGGGAGCAAATAACATGCTGGCTAAGTCCTGTGAGCGTGTTGTTCCCAAGCAAACACATCAGAAGGGCATACACAGCCCTTTCCATAAAAGTTCACCTCAACAGCGTCTATAAAGACTATCTCCACAGTGCTTCAGTTCCTTATTGTATTATGCTCACCACCTTCTGGGTCTGTATCCACTCCACATAGATAATGCAGTGCTCTGTGCCCATAGGGATGCTACCAGGAACAACACTTTCCTGAGCCTGCCAATGGCCTTGTTAAATAGTAAGTAATCTAATTAATTCACCGCATTGCTCAGCATTTACTCGAACTGAGCAGCTAAAGAAAGAGAAATGTGCCCCAGCCCAGGCTGGACAGGAAGTCACAAGTAACATTAATTGTATTACCTAACATTCATTTGTTGCGCTTGCTCTTCTAGGAACTTCATGAGGTGCAAATCCATGTAGTCACACTAACCCTGCCAGCTGGTGTAGAAGGAAAAAAGGAATGGTATAGGGTTAGTCCTCCTGTCACCTGGGTTGAGGGTATAATTTGATTTCTCCTTCTACTTACAAAAGATACTCAGAGAGTAAAAGTTTATTTGAGCTTAAACTTCCAGGTCACAGACCAAGGAGGGAAGTCAAGGCAGGCACGTGAGAAGACAGACACTATGAAGGGACCCTGTCCTCAGGCTCCTTTCCCTGGCTCAGGCTCGGCTAACTTGCTTACACAGCTCAGGACTGCCTGCCTAGTGATGGTGCTCCTCACAGTGGACCAGGTCCTCCCTCATCAACCAAGACAATTCCTCAAAGCCATGAGCACGAGCCAATCTGATTCAGGCGACTCTTCAGTTGACTTTACTCAGATGACTCTAGGTTGTAGCAAGTTGATCCTAAAAGCTACCCAGCACGACTTGTCTGAGAAACTTCTCTGTTTCCTGAATTTCACAATCGGCTGTGCCATGAGGTTACAGATGCTTCTGAGAATGTGAAACCGAGTAAGTCCTCTTTCTCTTGAGTTAAGTCTTGGGTAGTTTTAAATCATAGTGACCCAGAGGCTATGGATACCAAAAGACTAAGCAAATCATCTCTGGTCACCTGGTGACAAAAAGCAGCTTCAAATCCAAAAAGGTAACAGAGGTCATGCTCCAGCTTCAATGACTGTGCTTTCTTGGACAGAAAAAGGGATGCCTAGATGGCCGGAGGATGTCTAAGACATCATTTCTCTAGTTTCTCTAGTCTCTAAATGGTCAAGTCACAGTTCAGAGTGGTTCAAGCACCCTTCTTGGGTTGTCATTTTTGTCCCATAGCCAAGCTTGAAATAAAATAGCCTCCGTAAGGTCCTAGCACCACTAGGCTTCAATAAACAGTGTAGTTACTTGTAGAGAGGAGAGAGGAGTCTAGTGACCAATTGTTCAAACCCGTAGCCACCCCCAGCCTCCACCAGACCTTCAAAAGGCTTTTGGGCTTGTGGGAATAGTTGAGCAGTGGACAATTTACACAGCACCCCTGTGGGCTCAGGTTCTGTCCTCATCACACAACCAAAAAAAAAAAATCTTTGAAGTTCACAGGTCAAACTTTGGTCTAAACTAAAGAAACAACTTTAAAAATACAAAACCAATACTAGTTTCCTCAGAAATTAAAACTGTTGAGAGTAAAGATTGCATCCCCATAGGCGAGACCATTTATAAGGCCTTTTTGTCTAAAATATAGATGCAATAAAAAGCATGATACAGAATTAAGATTCGATGCTTAAAAATGACTTCTCAGTGAAACTTTAAGAAACATGAAATTATAGGTGACTCATGCTCCCAGCCCTGTGACTAAGCGGAAGCGCTGGTCAGTAACAGGCAGATTCCTGTGGGCTTGGGGGCTTTGCTGGATCTATTGGCATTCCTTCTCCTTGGAGTTAACACAATGCTGGAAAGCTGGAGAACTCTGTAGCTGTCAGGCCTACAATGCAGAATTAATCTGTATTCCAGGGGCTTGGAGGAATTTTCATGAAAATAAAACATAACCACGAAATCTCCTTATATCCTTGTGGCCACAAGACTTCATTCGAAACCAAAGCAGGGTTCCCTTCCAGAGTTCCACAACAAAATGTCATGGTGAATGATGAGTCTCAGCTCATCTCTAGCTAGTGCTGGGGACAGCAGGGAGGAAGCAAGCAGTTTTTGAAGTCCTGTGAGCCAGCAAGGCCCCACACCTCTTTCCTCTTGGGTTCTCCAGTCTGCAGAGAAGAGCATCTTCCAAGATTTTGTACAGCATTGCTCCTTAAGCCACTGATGTCTCCTCCCGGAGGAAGGCCAGGAGGAGATCTAAGAGCCTTAGGGAGACGACTCACATAGCATGAGGACCTGAGTTCAGTCCCTAAGACCTATGTCAAAAAAGCTAAGCTCAGGAGCATGGCCTGTAACCCCAGCATGGGGGTAGAGTTGGGGGGACACACAGGAGTATTTACAGAACCCACTAGTCAGCCACTCGAGTCAAGTCGGTGAGCACCAGGATCAGTGAGAGACTGGTCTTAAAAAAACAAGGTTGGAAATGATTGAGGGAGACACTCACGTGCACACCTGCACACACGTGGAAGAGAGGAAGACATTACAAAACTCATTTAGCTCAACATGTAAGAGTCTTTGTTCTGCAGCCATGAGTCCCTTCACACAGGAGCACTCGTGTGCCTGTGGCCCAGCTTTCTCGACTGTGCATGGTCTCATGTCACATGCCAGTATCAAAGACTTCCCAGCTCACTTGATGCCGTGTGAACTACGCATGCGTCAAAGTGATTCCAGATTCATCTGATGCCTTTAATCTTCCTTGTAAAATTTCCCTTCTTTGCCACCAGACAACCAGGATAAGCCTTGGCTACTAAATCTCCAGGGCTGCTTGGCCCCTTCTTCCTTACTTTCCCTATCTTCTTTGAAGAGGTCAGTATTTACCAGCATTTCCCTGATAGTCTGTATCCATGTGTAAGACAAGCAGGAAGGACCTTGTGTTATAGCATCTTGCTGTGACAGAATAGCAGATAGGAACAAATTAAGTTGGGGAAGATTTATTTGGGCTCTTGATTTCAGAGAGGTCGGGCCATTGCAGTAGAGCCAAGTTCATCATGGTAGCCGAGAGGGGAATGCTTGCCCCCCTAGGGCTTCCACCTTCATCCTCTCTTATTCCATCTGGACCCTCATCCTATGGCAAGGTGTCATCCCCAGACACACTCAGAGATAGGCCTAATTGAGTCCTTTAGAGCTGTCACTGGTCTGTGACCCTGATCACAGAAGAAAGCCCAGGAGACCTTCTTCCCCTTGTAGGAAATATTCCACTCTCTCAGTTTCTTTTCTATTGCAATGACAAAAATGCTCTGATGAAAGCAACTTAGGGAGGGAAGGATTTACTTGCACTCACAGGGTCAGGTGACAGCCCATCACTGTGGGAATGTTACAGCAACAGGAGCTTAGGACAGCTGGTCACACTGCTTTCCTAGTTGAGAATCAGAGAGGAATTAATTTATATTTGCATGCCAGCACTCCTTTCACACAGTTCAGGAGCCCCTGCCTAGGGAATGGTGCTACCCACGGTGGTTTTCAACCTCAGTTGACAGAATCAAGACAATCTTACATAAACATACCCATAGATTGGTGTAGGAGGTCCTTCTGCATTTGTATTGCTTTCATTGGTTGAATAAAGAAAACTGCCTTGGCCTTTTGATAGGGTAGAAATCAGGTAGGCGGAGTATACAGAACAGAATGCTGGCACGACGGGAAGTGTGGCAGATGCCATGTTTCTCCTGCCTGAGATGGACGCTGGTTAAGAATCTTTCCAGGTAAGCCACGACCTCGTGGTAATACACAGATTAATAGATATGGGTTAGATCAAGATATAAGAGTTGACCAAGAAGAGGCTAGATATAATGGGCCAGGCAATAATTTAATTAATACAATTTCCATGTAATTATTTTGGGTGTAATTATTCTGGGCCAGGCAGCCAGGAGCCAGGCAGTAGGACACAGCCCACTCCTCTTTACTACAATAGATCAACATGGTTCAGATGGCCAGAGGTGCTCAACATTCCTAATGCTACAACTCTTTGATATAGTTCCTCACTCGGTGGTGACCTCCAACCATAAATTGGTTCATTGCTACTTCATAACTGCAAATGTTGCTTCTGTTAGGAATTGTAATGTAAATATCTGATATGCAGGGTATCTGATATGATGCAACCCACAGGTTGAGAATTGCTGGTCTAGATAATCCATCATGGAGAGTCTTTCTCCAGGTGATTGTGTCAAGTTGACAGTCAAAACTAGCCATTGGAAGAACTCATGGAAATGCCCATCACTTTACCCTTCTGTCATGGCAGTGGATGGAATTAACTGCAACACAACCTTCCTTCTTCGCTCTTACTGAAGTGCTTTTTTTTCCTGTACAAACTACATTTCCCAGACTGCCTTTCAGCTAAAGGTCTGACATTTTAAAGGTAAAAGTCATAAAGACTTACTGTCTTTCACTATTTAGCAGAGAGATAAAGGAGGGGTGTAAGAGATAAGAAGGGTAAAGTTAGTAAATTTTTAGAAGGAAAATCTATAGAGATGGTTCAGTGGTTAAGAGCACTGGCTGCTCTTCCAGAGGACCAGGGTTTGATTCCCAGGATCCACCTGATAATCATAACCCACTCACAACCTGCTGTAACTCCAGTTTCAGGGGATCCAATACCTTTTTTCTGACCTCCACAGGCACCAGGCAGGCACGTGGTACACAGACATGCAGGCAGGCAAAAGGCAAAATATCCATACATAAAATAACAATTAAAAATGATATGGTAATATTTGAGTTTCCAAAACTCAGCTATGCAGAAGTCAAGTGTTGTCAACATTAGTATTAACAGAAACAGAATACTATGCCACACCCTCAAAGTCAAGAGAAAAAAACAAAACAAAAGGTTAATATCACACTAGATTAGTTGTTTTTCTCATTCCTGTGACCAAGTTGCCTGAAGCAACTTAAGGGAAGATGGATTTATCTGGACTCATGATTTGAGGTGTTCTATTCTCAAAAATTCCCCAATCCCTCAAAACAGCATCACCAGATGACACATGAAGCTTGGGAACCATTCCTGTTCAAACCTTGACGTACTAACTAGAGCTGGGTCACTACAAGGAGGAATAGCTGGTGTGCTGTGCATTGCTGTTGTATAATACATTTATTAAGGCAAAACACTAAAAGCCTAAAGAAACAAAATACTGCAGAAAAAGCCCCCACTGTTTAGAGTCTGTGAATTTACAGGGCAGAGATTTAATTTCTTTTTCTAGAGCCATGATTATGGAGGAGAGAGGTAAACATTTGATAAGGACAGCGGGAGGCAATAAGAGAAGAATAACAAACATATTTTCATTCTCACGAATTCCAAAGGAACATAGAAGTTTCTTAAGAAATACCCATAATTGAATGTAACAATTTAAACTAAAAACATACCGAAGTGAACTCAGATCAGAAATTTAAAATCAAGTCAGCGCATGGGAAATTGTTGAGATGTCCAGCAGGGATAAACACAAAGGATGGGCACTGTAGGGAATGAGCTAGCAAAAGACAAAAATACTTCCCACAGCATAGCATGAATGGCTACCACATCAGAACTAACACCCCGAATGTGGTGTGATGCTTGAGAAACTGACACAAGAATCTTAAACGTTCTAAAACTTGGAGAGCAAAGCTATAAACATAGACTCAAAGGAAAATACTTTATGTGTAGTGTTGAATTTTACTTTTCATTTTTTTTTAAGCTGAAGATCAAATTCAGGGCCTTGAGCTTCTCAGCCCCTGAGCTAAATCCCTAACACCACAAAGTTGAAATTTTAGATGCTAATCCTAAAACCTGCTTCTCTGAATAAAACGTAATCACCTTGTAACTGCTAGTGGTTCAAAAGTTAAATAGTGCTTAAAATGGTACTACAAAATAAAAGAAATCAAATCAAATGCAACTTCTGAGACACCCCCAAAAGCTGACCAGGAGTGTGGCATTTGACCACCGCCCATCCCATCCCGTTCTTTGCCTCAGCTTCCAAGGCTTCCTGTTGGGGTCCCAAGATTGTCCCCACCTTCCACAAGGGGGCCTTTGCTGTCAAGTGTCTCCCTGCTTTTCCCACTTCACCTACCTAGACTCTTGCTTCCCTCAGAGAGCGCCCTCACTTCCGTGGCCTGGTTGGATGGTGACAGAGTAGCCCTTGTATCTAACCCAGGGTGAAGTCGTCCTCTGTCCTTGATAGCTGAGAAGGGTTCAGTGGTTGTCCTGCTATTCATCGCTGTGTTCAGCCATATTCTGAAAACATAGTATGAAATAATAAAATATTATGAGAAGCCGAATTCACTTAACATTTATTGCAGTATGTGGTTGTGGTTATTCTGTTTTCATAGTTATCATGGTTTATTTCTTTATATTTTGTGAGTATGAGTGACTGGTATAAAGGTGTGTGTGTGCGTGTGTATGTGTATGTGCATGTGTGCATGTATGTGTGTGTGCGTGTGTGTGTGCGTGTGTGTGTGTGCGTGTGTGTATGCGTGTGTGTGAGTGTGTGTGTGTGTGCATGTGTGTGTGTGTGCGCATGTATGCTTGCATATATGCATATATGTGCAAATAAGCTCACCTCACAGGCATGATCAGGGACCAAAACCTGACACCTGGATGTATCTCCTTCTTCATGTCTACACCTCATCCACTCGAGATCAATCTCTCACTGAACCTAAAGCCTATACCGTTAAAGCTAGACTCACTGACCCGTGAGCCCCTGGGGCCCTCCTGTCCCCTCCTCCAGCATTGGAGTTAAAGGCACATGCCACCATGGCCAGTTTTCCCATGATTTCTGAGGACCCTAACTCGGGTCTTTATGTGGCACAGAAGTACTTTGCTCACTAAGCCATGCCTCTCTCGTGCCATGTCAAATTGGCAAACCTTGCCGTAGGGATGTACGCATGGAAGAAAACAATGTATATGGGGTTCCGAGCTACTAGCACTTCCACAGGCCCACCTGGGGTCTTAGGGCGAGCGGGTGGAAGGTAGCACTCTGCCTCTTTTCCTAGGAGCCACTCCAGAGTATCTGTTAAATGAGGGAGCAAATGAATGATGAAGACGTTTATCGGGGGAAGGGTAGCAGAGTCTAGCATGGGACAGGGCCAGAGGGATGGACAATACGGTGGTCCCAGGTGAGTCACAGCAGGCTCTCGACACCTGGAAGGTAGCCCAGCGAGGCACCATGCCAATTTTACAGCTTTGACTGGAGCCCACCCTGGTTGTAACCCTAACCAAAGCTAAGAGGTGACTCCAACTCATAAATAAATCTAATTACATCCCCAAAGACAGACGATGTGGGGAGGATCACAGCGAAATTGTTTTGGTGAGATGTTACACTCGGAGCACCTTACATGGGTCTAATCACAGAAATGGCATCGAAACTCAGAATTCATGCCAAAGATTAAGTCAAGGCAGAGCTGATTTGGGGCTATCAGACGTCTAGGGGCAGGTTACTATAATAGCTGGCAGACTTGTGACCTAATACAAAAACGATTCCCTGCGCCTCCCTGTCCTCTCAGCGGAATGTAGATGGTTTTAATAGTCAGTTGAAATGATTTCACATCTTAGGTAAAGGACGCACATTCCTTCATCTGGTGCCCTATTATACAAGCTTTTTAAAAGACCTAACTTTCTCATTCAGACAATGAAAATATGAATGTTCATATGAGCATCAGCCCAGAAGGACTTCCCTAAAGAGATTACCTTCGGGAGAACTGAAAACACGAACATGTGGCAGCCTCTAAAGGCAAACGCCTGCAGACACACAAAGGAGGGCCAAGTCAGAACAAAGCCCCGAGTGTCTAAAGAGCTACATGGAGGCTTAGGCAGAGTCTCGGAAAACAGCAAGCCCTTAGGATTATGAAATTATTTCTAGCGTGGCTCTTTCAAGATAGTAAATGAATCCATGCTACTTTCTCCTTTTTAAAAATAAAATGGCAAGATCAAGCGGAGAGCATCTAATTTAGAACAGGATGTCCAAGGCTGTCCCCGTCACTCATTTATTCTTCTCTAAAGTGCTCTCTTCTAAAAAAAAAAAAAAAAAAAAACCAAAGGTCTTCAGCTCAAACTGTGCCAATATTTCATAAATAAAAATCCATCAAAAATCAAAATAGCCATGGATGGATACTGAGACATGTCAAAACGCTGCTCTCTCCACACACACAAGTTATTTTAACAGAGTTGGGTGTTGGCTGTTGCTGTTTGTCCAAACTACAAAAGTAAGTCTCTACAAAATAGACACAAGAGTTTAGCAGATGTTCCTAAGCTGTTTGGTGACCTACTGTAGCTTCCTATCAGGCATCAGGTGGCAGTACATCCCAAATACCCAAGGGCAGAGCTATACATTAGGACCCCTTGTGAGTGTGCATAGGTCAGCACAAATAAAAACGAAAACCAGAGACAGACATGGGGGTTCAAGCTGAAGATCAGAAAAGCAAAGCAGTCAACAACAAGAGACACCTTTTACCTCTACCAAATCTTCAGATTGAAAGGGCGAGATCCTGTCTCCAAGAATTCTCAGACGCCACACTCCTGTGAGTTCCTGTCTCCTTTCCTTTATATTTCTCTCCCTGCCCAGCTATACCACTCCTGTCTCCACCTCCCTAGTGCTGGGATTAAAAGTATGTAACTCCCAAACACGGTGATTAAAGGTGTGAGCCACCACCACTTGGATCTGTTTCTGGATCAATCTTGTATAGTCTAGGATAGCCTTGAACTCACAGAGATCCATCTGTCTGTCTTCTGAGTCCTGGGATTAAAGGTGTGTTGCCACCACTGCCTGACCTCTAGTGCCTTAGCTTTGCATTCTGATCTTCAGGCAAGTTTTGTTTATTAAAATACAAATAAAATATCACTACGTGTAATCTTGCATGTACTCTTCTGGTCATTATCAACCAAATTGAACATCAAGATATACAACCTAGATAAACCCCAGGCTTCAAAGACTAGCAAGGTATCTTCCTAGGCAAATTGATGAGTTCCTACATTGGGGTACAGTAACATAATGCAAAAAAAAAAAAAAAACCAAAGATTTCCCACCAAGTGCTAGACTAAAGCTCTTTGTAGGTCTGGTAGGTGGCTTGGCCAGGTTGTTCCAGTTGTGTGTGACATAGAAGTGTATAGACCACCCACAGGGACCTTTTATGCTGGTCACACATCTGAAAATACGTTTCATTTAAGGCCATGCATTTTTTTCCTCCTTCTGTAGTTTTCTAACAGGGACAGACATCAAAATGCAGTTACGTTTTACCTGGAGTCCATTTCCTAAAACCCAAGGCTTCATTTCTGGATTTGACATTTTGATAGACTGCCTCTCACCTTTCTTCCTTTCCAGTCCATTAACACATCCGGTTCCATTGTGATCGATGCCATCACCGTGTCCAGTTCTGCTTTTGTTCCTTTCATGCAGCCTGACTTGCATCTGAAAGTGACAGCTCTCCATCTTTCTCCCAGACCAAGAATGGCAGCGCCACATCCCACCCTCTCCCTCTGCAGCTCAGACTCTCAAGCTGACTTGGCCTCAGCTCCTGCAGAGGGTTTGTTAGGACGAGTTCTGTTCAGTATTAGAATTGAAAGATGCAGGTCTGCTTATGAAAATTCAAAGTTGTTATAGTTATGTATAAAGCCAGGCAATTGGCAACGAAAGATTGAATCCCAAAAAGTGACCTAGCAAAGCTGTGCTCAGCAGTCAGGTTCCCACTGGGATTCACTCGGAGATACCCATCACGGTCCACAGGTAACTCCTGCCCTTGGAAAATTTTACCAGTATCTTTGGGGATTTTCTTGTCTTTAAAAAATTCTTGAGTAATTAATATACCTTAGACCTAAGTTGAGGAAGTGATTGACAGCTGTAATTGTTATGACATCAAAGAAAGCGGTATCTGGCATTGCCTGTTCCCAGCCAGAAACCACAGTTCAAGGGGAAGCTCAGGTATCTTAGGGTTTCTATTTCTGTGATGAAACACCATGACCTAAAGTGACTTGGGGAGAAAAGGGTTTCTTTCTGCTTACACATGCAGGTCACAGTCCATCACTGAGGGAAGTCGGGACAGGAACTCAAACTGGGCAGGAACCTGGAGGCAGGAACCTGGAGGCAGGAGCTGATGCAGAGGACACGGAGGGATGCTGCTAACTGGCTTCCTCATCATGACTGCTCATCCTACTCTCTTATAGAACCCAGGACCACAACCCAAGGATGGCCCCATTTAGAACTGGCTGGGCCCTCTCCCATTAATCACTAATTAAGAAAATTGTGTACAGACTTGGTTACTGCCAGATCTTATGGAGGTACTTTCTCAATTGAGGTTCCTGCCTCTCAGGTGACTCTAGCTGTGTCAAGCTGACGTGTAGCTCATGTGTTATGCACCTGGCTAGATATGGAGGAAGAGATGGAAGAAGTCCAACGCTGTGGCCACTGGCCTCTTGAGCAGCAGTCGCATACTGAGTGCTGTTTCGTGAGCGGGTTGTGAAGACTCATGAGGAAATGTTTTGAAGTGCTCTGTTCCCAGGCAGATACAGGCATGGCCTTCCAGGGATGCCTGGCATGGGGCCCTGGAGCCTCTGAGAAGGATAGCTCACCCCAGCCTGTGCTTTACTTAATACCCTTGTCGTGAAGTTTGGGAGCCTGATTTTGCTTCTCTCAGAGTATTCAGTAAAATAGGAAACAAATGTTAAATAGCCATGAAATACTAAAAGGGACCCAAGTCCCAGCTGCCTCTTCCAGCCCAGGCTACAGATTGCACTCAGCATAATCCCCTAAATGTGTCCCCACATCATTTGTAGACCCCTCCTTCTATATATTCCTAAATTGCTTTAACAGAAAGAATATGCCAGGCAGTGGTGGAGCAAGCCTTTAATCCCAGCACTTGGGAGGCAGAGGCAGGTGGATCTCTGTGAGTTCGAGGCCAGCCTGGTCTACAAGAGCTAGTTCTGGAACAGGCCCCAAAGCTACAGAGAAACCCTGTCTCAAAAAACTAAGAGAGAGAGAGAGAGAGAGAATACATATTTACAAATTGGAAATTAAGTGTAAGACCTTCAGCAAGCCTGGGCAATCAATGTCCCTAAAGTTTAAGAGTTAAGTGACTTTTGTCCCACAGTTTATCTGACAGAAGAACTAATTTTTTTTTCTGAGAAATGGAAAGTTCCCTGGGAACTGTGTCTCCTATTTTAGACTTCCCATAAGCTTGAAGGTAGCTCTATGGCCTACAGGCAGCCCAGTGAGAGGTTCTTACAATGAATTCTCTTCCTTCTGCCCCACCTAGGGATGCAAGCCCAATTAACCACGCCCTCCAACAAACATTCGGAAGCATGTCAGTTTGGAGCATTGTACTGGGGTGGCGCATGTGTAAAAGCATACAAGAGAGGTCCTGGCTCGCAAGGAGCATCCCCAGTAGGTAGAAATGAGATAGGCAAATGAATGACAGCAACACAAGCAGACACTTGCTAGGTGCACAAGGCTGCTGCCGACGGAGGAGGCTACTTCGCCTGCCAATGCCATCAAGGAGGCCTTCATAAACAAGGGTGCAAAGAGTATTTTAAAAATATGCACAAGGGGTGTGTGCATGTATGCAAGCCTGGCAGCCCCGGTGGACAGGACCTGAAGCATCTGACTGTGAGAAGGGATAGAGGCTTGGTGTGGCCAGAATAACACAGAAGTGACTATCAAGGACCTTGCAAGATTAGTGGGGAGATTAGAGTCAACAAGCAGAAAAACAAACAAACAAACAAAAATTCTACGGAGAATCCAACGAGTCAAAATGCACACATTAACTCATCAGTTAGTAAACCAGCCAGTGTTTGCTGTGTGTGCGAGGTAACGCTGTATTAGGCTGTTTTCCAGTGTCGTGACAAACACATGCGAGCAATCGTCTATAAGGGGGACTGTCTGGGGTTCCTTTTCCCACTAATGAACACCCCAGTGGCCTATCTCTTCCACCTAGATCCTGTGTGGCAAAGCCTCCACCTCCTCCCACTAGTTGCGTTGAGTAAAAAGCCTTACTTAACACATGAGCTTTGGGGGACATTTAAAATCCAAACTGTAAGCAGTAGGGGCACACACCTTTAATCCCAACACTTGGGAGGCAGAGGCAGGCGGATCTCTGAGTTCAAAGAGAGCCTGATCTACAGAGCAAGTCTGGGACAGCCAGCACTACACAGAAAAATCCTGTCTTGAAAAAAAAAAAAAGAAAAGAAAAGAAACAAAAATCCAAACTGTAACGTCTTCTTCCCCTAAACACAGAGGAAATGAATGATGGGACTCCTGCAGACTTTGGGGGTTAATTAAGATAAAAGCAGTCCGAGAAATCAACATAAGAGCAGGCACATGTCCCTGTATGGCCCAGAGTATAGGTACAAAGCAGTTCGGAAGGGTTGTTTGCTAGTAAGGTAAAGTCATGGAGGAGAGGACCTTGAGTTTGACCTTGATTGAAAGCATGCCATTCTGAGTCAGGATCCCCAGAACCCACCTAAAAAGTCAGGCGTGAAGGCATGCGCTGTAATCCCACGGATGGCAAGATCAGAGGTGAAGACAGGAGCATTCCTGGAAGCTCGCTGGCTAGCTAGTCTGTTGTGCTTGACAAAGTTCCTAGCCAATGAGAGACCCTGTCTCAAACAGGGGATGGAAGACAGTCTGAAGAATGACACCGGAGGTTGTCCTCTGACCTCCACACACATACACGTACACACGCACAACATACACAGGTGCATGTACACATGGTGCATGCATGCACATACACCCACATACATTTAACCATACATACATACATGCCAAAGAAAATCCCTGAAGTTTGGTGTTACATAGCAAAAGCATATAAATAATGTCCTATATAACATATGGAAAGGACCTGGGGAGGGGACAGGAACAAAAATCTGCAAAACTGGTGTGGGGGAGTCTATTTAGATTGCATTTGTTTTGTTGCTACCCAGGAGGAATGAGCCTCTGTCCAGGCTGCACAGGCCAGAGGCTGAATTAGCAAAGAGGTTTCCTGCTCAGGTGGGCTGACTTGGAAGTGAACAGCCCACGTACTGCAGAAGAATCCTCAAGGAGGTCGGAGTAAGAAATTTCACTAGCAGGCACCTAAATTCTCCAGGGCAGCCAGCCTCCGCCATCTGGGTTTCACCGAGTACCTGAAATTGGACCTTAAAGGAATAAACCTTGCCACACTAACAAACCAGGGGAGCAGCCTTGGGCCTGTGAGAGAGCCTTGAGTTTTCAGAGGTGACCAAGGGACTGGTACCGAGTGTGTTCTGGTCTGGACTGAATTTTCTTT
This sequence comes from Dicrostonyx torquatus, assembly GCA_028555095.1. Classification (NCBI taxonomy): domain Eukaryota; kingdom Metazoa; phylum Chordata; class Mammalia; order Rodentia; family Cricetidae; genus Dicrostonyx; species Dicrostonyx torquatus. The sequence continues at coordinate 5,315,867 of JAQHUG010000124.1, forward strand.
TGAAGAAATCAGTTTGCTTTCCAGAGCAGGTGAGGAGGAGGAACATGATGGGAAATGATCGAATTTCATCCAACAGTAATGGAATCTGCCCTCACATTAATCCTCATCATCGGACAAATTTTTCTTAAAGTCAGCAGGTGGCAAAAGAGTGGGCCAAAGGTGACAACTGATGAAATCTGCCTTTATTCTCCAGAGCCTGCTGGAGCCCCTTTCCTTGCCCAAGCTATACAAGGGAAATGCCTGTGTTGTGTGAATAGTATATCCTAGGATTTGGGTGTTTTATTATTATTTTTTTAATCTTCTATTCTGTTGTCTTTGATTAACATGCAAAATGCTTTCAGCTGGCCTCCAGCTGGGCAAGAGATTTCAGATGTGTCTGATCAAGGAGGTGATTTTGTCACCTATCAAACACAGCTTGGACAAGATCCTCATAGCTGTGGAGTTCTGGCTCCCTACCTGGAATTTAAGTCCTCATTTATCTGAAAAACAGGCTCTTTTAACCTTCGTGAGTCACTGAAAGGGACAGAATGGAGGAAAAAAGGGTGCTTGAGACTTTTAGCATCCTTCATCTTTGAGGATTCTTGCTTAACATCCCTCACGGCCTCAGCTTCCCATTCTAATTTGTGCTAAACCACAGCTGTATCAATCGACACGAAGTGTGCTACATCAAGTTGATCAGCAACCCGAGGGCCTAAGTCAAGTGCCCTGGAGTGGAATCAGATGCCACCACTCTCTCACTCCAATATCCCAATCCCTGAGAGACTTGGAGCCCCGCAGCCACCACTACCACCACTGCCACCATCACACACACGCAAGCACGCACCAAGGGGGCTGGAATTGGACAGCACAAAACGTCTATCTTCAACAGAACTGGCTTCCTAGGAATGAATAAAAAGCTTTCCTAAAGACTGACTTCAGCGTCAGCCCGGGCCTCCAGCCCTGTCACTCCAGACCACTAATGGAACACAGCTTGGAAAACAGGCTCCACAGATTTAAGTCTGCCCGTGTCACCCAGAGTCTTCATTCGGAAGAAACTGACCTTTTTCTCTGACCTTGTAACACATTTGACCAATGACAGTGATCATTTGGGAACATCTGTGACAAATACCATTTATTTTTAAACATTCTGTGGCTATTTGAAGAGCTTTTAAAGGGAACCCAGCAAATTTTTACCATATCGAATTTCTCTTCTTAAAGTTCTGTACTGTACAGAGACAAATATGGGCTCTGATAAGATCTCTGCAGGAACATCTGAGACCCTTTAATGTTAAGTCAATTCTCAAACCCTCCCAGCAAAGCTCCCTGCACCCAGCAACCCAAGTGACAGCCCCCGGAACCCTGCGGAAGATGTCAATGGGGGGAGACCACCCTCCCCGCGATGAGGTCACTGAAGTCAGACTTTTAGTTTTAAAATTCACACAATAGAGCTGCTTTCAATTCATAGGATCTTTATATTTTGATACGCGATGCAACTGTTTTAAATTATCCACCTGGGAGCCTCTTGTGTGTTCCCACGTTTGTGGCAGACGGAAGAGACACCAGGAAACGTGTGTAGCCGGTGCCTGTGTGTATTTACGTCATGCCTTACATCAAAGCCCAGCTGGGTGGCATCAGGAGCAGCTACCAGAAGATACGGCCCAAGTCTCCGGTTACCAGGATACCTGCTTCCCACTCCCAGGGCGGAAGAGTTCTGAGGGCTTCGGGAGAAAACCTTTGTTCAGCAGTGCAGGAAGGGACGACAATGAAGGAAGGAAGAGCACAACCTTAAGGTTTAGTTATCTGATGCCTTAACGTCTCTCTCGACTTTCAGTTGAAAACTGGAACCTTCAAAGCTTCAAGGCTGGGGCAACAGGCCAGTTGGTAAAATGCTCACCCGGCAAGGATGAGGATGTAAGTTCAAGACCATAGAATCCACATAAACAAACCAGGCATGGCATTGTGGGTTTGCAACCCCAGTAGTCAGGAGGTGGAGACAGGCAGATTCCTGGGGCTCACTGGCTAGCCTGCTTGGCCTGCTTAGCAAGTTCCAGGCCAGTGAGAAACCCTGCCTTAAAAAAACAAACAACAACAGAAAAGGAAAAAACAAAAAACAAAAACAACAAGAACAATAACAAGAGATCAAGGTGGTCCGCACCTCCTGAAGACTGACTGAGGCTGTCTTCTGGCCTGTACAAACCTATGCCTGTATGTGCACATGCAAACACACATACAACAGACGCATATTGGAGCCCCAAAATTCAGATTCACTGTAGCATACTCTTCAAGAAAGGCACGTGACATGCCAGCTGCTGCAGATCCACAAGTATGGGTAACAATGAAATTAGAACATGTATCATTTTTATTTAGCTGGGCCTAGCCGGTGAGTGATGAGGTGACTTACACACTGTACTCAGAGGGATCGCCGACAGCCATTTAAACTCGTTCCACACATGCTTTCCGCCTGTGCGTCAGATCCTTACATGTTATAAATACATTCTTTTGCGCAGGATTGATTTCTCCAATCTGACCCTCACTGAAAAGGAAATTAGGAAAGGGCAGGCTAACCGGTCCTCCTTCCTTGCAGCCCTTCCTCCTCCCTCTGTCCATCCTTTCTTTCTTTCTTCTTTTTCCTCCCATCTCCCTCCTTCCCTTTTAGTTCCACCTTTCTTCCCTCTCTTTCCTTTTCCTTCTTCCTCTTCACACTCCCCACTTCCTCCTGTTCATCACTCCCACAGACATTGACTAGCATTGATTAGCAGTTCACAGTGCACAGACCCTGCGGTACTTTCTGTGCATAGCATCCAAGAGGGCAAGATGGGCATCCTGGCTAGGTACAGAGCCAAGGATGGGGACAGCCATGCTGACAGCCTGGCATGGGGACTTCAAGAACAACAACCCTCTGAGAGGGACTCCAACCAAGACAGTGACAATTAGATCAGGTTTCCTGAGGAACTACACCAACCTTTAGCTCTGGTGGGAGTCAGTCTCCCTTTGTCTATGTTCCCAGCATCCTCCAGACTCAGTGGTCCTAAGAAGGGGGCCAGACCTCATCTGATGGGGCTCTCTAACAAACACATCCACCACTCCATCTTGTCCCCACAGCCAGCTGGGCCTCCCGTGTAGGCAAAACTGTCTAAAATCCAATGGTCGCGTCTCTCAGTCTTCCTTTCTGCACTTCTTGTAACAACCCTCCCTTGGAATGCTGTCCTGGCATAGCTCTGCCTTCACCTTCCCAACATGGAAGCAGTGAGATTTAATTCTGGTAACTACATGGGTTCCTCAAGAACAAAGACTATTTTTAAACAATTCTCATCTGCGATAGAACACAAACAACTGTATTTACACAGTTGATTACCGAGCTTCTTGCCAGAGCAAGAGGCAAGCGGAGCTGTTCATCTGTAGTTAGGCGTCCTGAGGAGACATAGAAAAAGAGATACCATGCTGCCATCACGGTCAGTCTTTATCAAGAACCCCGGTGCTTGCCATGGTCAGGATGGAGTTGAGCCTCAGGAGGCACACATACCCTTAACAAGGCAATCAGTGGTGGAAGAGGAGCCCTGCATGGCCACATAGCTGGCCTTAATGGGATCCAGCTGTTGGAGAATCTGAGGGCTACAGAGGAGGGCGTCAATAGTGGGCATCCCTTTGCGGCACTCCACAGTGGGGGCTGGGATTAGCCTGCAGTCACATTTAGAAAGCCATGCGTGAGGTCAAGCCCTGTCCTTTAGAGGGATCAGTCAGCTGCCAGCATCGTAGGGAGCTGCCACAAGAAAATTTTTAAATAGGCTGGAATTTATATTCCTATGACACAACCATCTCCCAATGTGTTTGCACCCTTATCCCTAGAGCCCTGCAAGCCATCCTGGTCCTGCTGTGAGTGGGCAGACCTCCTGCAGGTATAAAGGAACAGCCGCCCCCAGGAACCCTGCCAGGAATCTCATCCCTTTGGACCTCAGCATTAAGCTTTAATTGTTCTTCTTTTTTTTCCTGTCAATGCATGGCCGCAACTGAAACAGCATCCAGTAGGCTTGCACCCCGAGCCTGCTGCATTCCCCTCCGAAAGCTGTGACTAACTTAGTCAATGCTGTTGACAAGGGTGAGGGCAGGAGTGAGAAATCTCCAAACCAGAGTGAGTCCCCCAAACCACAGAAGAACATCTCGGCAGAGCTGTTGAAAAGGTAGTGGAAGGCAAGATCAGAATTGCAAGGCGCTTGAAGATCAGCACACTGTTACCCAGGGGAGCGGCTGGTTATTCTTAGCCCCTCCGTGAGAAGGTGCTGCTGCAGTCACCAAACACTTGGGAAGATGGTGATAGATCCTGTAAATGATTAACGCGGGTTTTACAGGCGTTACCTTGGAGGTGACAATGGAGAAAGCAAGTCAGAAGACAAAAGTGTAGATAGTCATATTTTGTTTTGCAATAATGACAACTACTAATACCCATTAAATACCAGACTACATGCCAAGCATTCTATGCGACCGTCTCCTCTTATTTCTAGAAATAATGGGCATTACAGGCAACTCCTTTGGTGACTATGAATCAGACTGAATGTCTGTGAGGGCTGGAGTCATACTTCATTCCTCCAGGCCAGGGATAGGTGCAGAGCAGGCTCTCAAGAGATGTTTGTTCAACTATTTTCCTGAAGCCTGACCTTGGATTTGATAGAGCTGGTTCAGAATATTAAACTAGTTGCCTTTAGGCAGTGTTGTTGAACTTGCTTAATGCATTTTTCATAAAGTGCGCAGCTACCCCGCACATAGGATTGCATAAGTTACCACTACAGTTTGGATCCGAAGTGGATGCCAAAGGTGCTTTCGTCTTGTTTCCAGGGTGGCACCACTGGGAGGTGACACAGCCTTAAGTCTCATGGGAGGTTTCAGGTCACTGAAGCCAGGGTCTTCCAGGGGATTATGGACCACTAACCCCTTTCTCTCCTTTCTATTTATTCCCCAGGGAAGAATGAAATGATTTCCCAACCACACACTCACACCTTGGTGTCCTGGCCCACATGCTCACACCTTGGTGTGCTGCCTCGGCACATTCACACTTTGTTGTGCTGGCTCAGCCCAGGATCAAAGCAACAGGCTAAAGTCACAGTCGAAAACTCCAACACCATGCAATGAAATAAAGCTTCCTGCTCAGGAGCGGACACGCTCAGATATTTGTTATGCTTATGGGAAGCCGATGGTTTTAGTTTAACTTCTGTTGCTATGCCACAACACCCTGACAAAAAGCAATTTAGAGGAGAAGGGGTTGATTCCATCTTACAACTTCCGATTACAAACCATTGCTATGGAGAAGTCAAGGCGGAAACTTCATACGGTGCCATGATCTTGTATGGCCCCAGGGACTTGGTCCTGAGGGGAGCCAATGAGGAGATGAAGACTGATGGACACACAGAAGTGCTGGTCTCAGGTGGCTGAGAAACCACAGCCACCCAGAAACTCCGTGTGTTTATTATGTAGAGTTGAACAGGGAGGTGGGTTACTGCACACAGCTAAACAAGGAGACGTGGTTAATATGTACAGATAAACAGGGAAGCGGGGTTTATGATATATATCTGGACCTAGGACACAGGTTTAACTAATCTCAGTAGAAGCTGACTCTGTAACAGCATAGTCTTCAGGCCATAAATATCCAGGGTAAGAATATATGGCAGCCATTTTCTGCATGTACTGTCAGCATTACAGGCAGATCAAGAGGGAAGGCTCTCCCACTTCCCCATAGATCTGAAGTTTTAGGGTCCTTGGCCCAGTCATGCCCTTCTCCAGAGCTCTCATTCACTCAGGGCTTCACTCACTCGGGTCTTCCTCCGCTCCCCACAAAACGACTAGTCATTCACACTCAAGAGCAAAGAAAAAGTGATGCATACATGTTGTCTTGGTTCCTTGCTTGTCTTCAGTTTGATTTTTTTATGCTTATACCACAGTTTCAGGAAACCCCAACCTACCCCACCCCCACACCTAGGGCACAATGCCAGCCACAGTGAGCTGTGTCTTCCCTATCAATGAACTTCACTAAGATAATTCTTCACAAACCAACCTATTATAGACAATCCTTCATTGAGATGATCTTTCCAGAAGTTTCTAGGTTAACAATCAAGTGACAGCCAGAACTAACCATCATACTAACTGATGTATTAAAAGAAAAAAAAGCAAGAGAAGGCAATGTCTCATGGCAAATCCTGAGGAAACCATGATTCTCTCTCACCAGTGCCTCCATGTTTTAGAGTGTTTCCATTTCAATAGGAGACAGCATCTCAAACACTAAATAATACAACTTTCCATCCTTTCTGTTTAATAGAGATTTACAGTGTCATAAAAAGAATTTCCCAAGCCTATTACTTATATATGCAAAGTCCTCTAAAATAATGTTCTCAATCTGACAATTAAGTATAGCAATTACAATGAATTATGGAAAGACTGGTCTAAATTAGGGAAAAGGTTGAGCTCCATGGTGTGTCTGTAAAAAGTATATACAATTTGAGTGTTGATGAGAAATCTACAAATATTGGCTGCCCTCAATTTAAACAAGCTGTGGTCCAAAAATGCATCTGTAAATTGTTGTTGGGAATTTAGAACATATTTTCCCACAAACGTAAAGTTGTAAGTCATGGTTAGTGTTGGTGGTGTGACAAGTTCACAAAGGTATGTGGCTAAAATCTCAGTCCTTAATTGGTGGCTTCCCTGATAGGCCAAGGCTCTCCCTGTTGGGGTAGAAGGTGGGGAGGGCAGATGTGTTCTGTTTGTGCTTGCAATTGAAGTCCTGGGGCTATTGTGTTAGGGTGAAGAGGTGTGGCCAGGAGGACCTCAGCAACTGAAACCGGTCCATCCCTGTCCATATCTCAGCAGTATGCTGTGTCTAGTGTGGGTAATCTTCTTGAACTGTCATGATGAAACACCAGAGACCAAAGATAGCAACAGACACCTATTATCTCAATTCTCGGCCCTGCATGTTCCAGGCAGGTTTTTTCTGAGGCCTGTCCTTTCCTCTTGGTAGGCCCTGAGATGTAATGCTTTCTGTACCCATCATCCCCTTCTGTACCCATCATCCTCTTCTGTACCTGTACCCATCATTCCCTTCTGTACCTATATTTATCATCCTCTCTCCTGTACCAATCATCCCTTTCTGTATCCATCATCCCCTTCTGTACCCATCATTCTCTTCTGTACCCATCATCCCTTTCTGTACCCATCATCCCATTTTATAACCATCATCCCCTCTTCTGTACCCATCATCCCCTTCCGTACTCATCATCCCCTCTCCTGTACCCATCATCCCTTTCTGTACCCATTATCCCTTTCTGTACCCATCATCCCCTTTTATACCCATCATCCTCTCT